>RJWH01000020.1:783109-909662 GCA_004363575.1 Solenodon paradoxus
AAAAAAAAAAAAAAAAAAAAAAAAAAAAAAAAAAAAAAAAAAAAAAAAAAAAAAAAAAAAAAAAAAAAAAGCAAGTCCAGACACAGCTTCTAGATATGAAAAATACAATCAATGAATTAAAGACAAGAATGGATCATTCCACACACAGGTTCAATCTCATAGAGAAATGAATTTCAGAAACTGATACAAAAGCACAGAGGCAACTGTCATGAAGAGAAGAGAGAAATAAAACTGAGGAAAAATTAAGGAATCAGATATAATGAGAAGAACAAGCACAAGAACAATTGGCATCTCCAAAGGTGAAGAGAGGGAGAGGGAGAAAGGAGCCAAAAATGTATTTAAATAAGTAATAACAGAAAACATCCTACATCCGACAAAAAACTACCCATCAAAGTTCAAGAAGACAACAGGACACCTAGGCCCATCAATGTAAAAAGAACTACATCAATATATATCACAGTAAAAACTAGCAAAACCTAATGATTAAAAAAAATCTATGAAAGGCTGTTAAGAAAAACTAGAAACATAACCTACAGACCTTCATCCATCAGGCTACCATCAGACTTCTCAACAGAAACCCTACTGGCCAAGAGAGATTGGAACAACATATTCAAAATACTAAAAGGCAAAAACTAGTCGAGAAACTCTATTTTGCAAAATTAATATTCAAATGTGATAGAGAAATAAATGTCATCAAATATAAAGGTAATAGATTTTTCCATCATCAACCCTGCCTTCAAAAATATTGAAGAGAGTACAATAACAGTGAAAATAAATAAATAAATAACCATCAAACTCTGATAATTTTGACAAACAGTAAAACAGAATCAGAAGCAAAGACAGGAGCATCAAAACAGAACAAAAACACACTAAGAGGGTAAAGTAAAAAACCTCTTGAATCAGAAAAGATAATTGTAAATGGATTAAGCTATAGACAAAACACAAGGTGGGCATAAAACATAATCTTATAGATATACATAGATAGAAAGATAAAGAAACAGAGAGACTCAACATCAAAAACCATCTGAAAGCAAAGGTAAACAAATGGGAAAGATGCAACAGATATATAAAACTAACAGAAATCAAAGATCAAATGAAAGCAACAAGGCCCTTCATATCAATAATGGCCCAAAATGGCAATGGACTGAATTCACTCATCAAAAGACACATAGCAGCTGGATATATCAAAATAGGATCTATGGAAATTATGTATACAATAAACCTACAACAGATCCAAAGATAAACATAGGTTGAAAGTAAAGGACTATGAAAAAGATATATCAAAGCAATAGGAATGAAAGGAAATCAAGAACTACAATACTAGTATCAGACAAGATAGACTTTCATCTAAAAAAGGTAACATGGGGCAAAGATGAAACTACATCACGATGATCAAGAAGAAATAACTGTCATTAATATATATGCACCCAATGCCAGACCACCTAAATACATAAAACAAATACCAATAAGCCTAAAGAGAGATATTGACAGCAACACAGTAATAGTTGGGGACTTCAATGACATTCTTACATCAATAGGTAGATCAACCAGGCAGAAAATCAATCAAGAAATAGAGGCACTAAATGAAGAAATAAATCATATTGAACTAACAGACTCATAGAAAACAATCCTTGGATCTATGAGAAAATTAAAGATGGAATCAAAAACTATCATGAGACAAACAAAAATGAAGAGACGAGCAATCCGCATATGTGGGATTCAGCAAAAGCAGCTCTAACATAAAAGTAAATAGTGATACAAGCACATGTGAAAAATCAAGTGAACTCTCAAGAAAATATCTAACCACACACCTAAAGGAATCACAAAAAGAAAACAACTGAAAAAAAAATCAGCAGAAGGAAACAGTAAAACTTAGAGCAAAAAAGGAACAGATTTCTAAAATCTTACAACCTTCTGAAACTAATCCAGGATATAGATAACCTGAACAGACCAATTACAAATGCAGAAATCAAAGCAGTAATCAAACGTCTCTGAAGATCAGGTGGCTTCTTCAGAGAATTCTACCAAACACTGAAAGATAACCTAATACCCATCCTCCTTAAACTCTTCCACCAAGCTAAAGAAAGAAAACCATTGAAATATTCTACAAAGCTAACATTACACTGATTCCAAAATCAGACAAGAAAGGCAACAGAGGAAAATTATTAATATTGCTGATAAAGATAGATACAAAAATCCTCAGTAATCTTGTATGCCCTTTCCCTTTCTCTTGAAGAATTCTAGTTTCTGCACTTTATTCTCCACTACAAAACACTGACTTTCGAAACCTGCTAATTGGTCTTTGATCAGTTCTTTTGCTCTCGTTAAAGATTTTACCCAAGGATAAAGAAAATTATAAGATATCTTTGTGCCCTCAAAGAACTTACAATATGATGCAATGTTCCTTCAATATGTTATGTTCCTTCAATAAAAGTAATTTTTTAAAAAGAACTTACAATTTTCTCAGAGAAATGACATAAAAAAACAAAGAGCTATCAGTCATATGACAACTGTGTGATATAAGCAAAAGAGCAATAAAAATTCAGAATAAACAGAAATGCATCAAAAAATTTTAATTTTCTTCATTCACAATAACATATATATATATACACATATAGACACACATTTTACTACAGGTGATTATGCATTATGTATAAGTAGAAATAGAATAACAATGGTGTATAGGTACTGATATGCAAAATAAATTAAGAAATGATTTACTTTAATCATAACTAAGATGAGATTGGATAGAAAAATTAAGGCCAAATTATAAAACAGCTGCAATATACTAATTCAGATTGAGAATAAGCAGAGAGAAAGGCAGGTTGGCATAGGGCATCTAATTATAAAATTACATTTATAGACATTTTCCTCCCACTAATAAGTAGAGTGACTGATTAAAATGGCTGCTACAACAGAAGAGAAAGAATAAAAAGACTATCACTGTAGTATCTAACCACATTAGGACATATACCCTGGTATGAGTTGGAGAACCACATACAGAAAGAATCAGTATAATGGTGTGCCGTGGTGGCTCAGGTAGGCATCTGAGCCATTGACTGTGTAGAGCCCAAGGAAGAGGGCTCATGATCCAGGGCGAGGGGGAGCAACCAGAATGAATAAACAAATAAATAAATAAGTGAAAGTGCTTCTTCCTCTTCTCTCTCTCTTCCTGTCTGCCTGCGCATTCCTGCTTGCTTTCTTCTTTGGAAAAAAGTGCTAATTTCAAATGCAAACCTATTATAAAGAAACACTGTGATATATCTTTTAATTTTGTGGAAAACATTTTATATTAACAAAAGTTATTTAATTTACCATGAAATAATTAAAAATAAGCTATTATTAACCTATTTTATTAATGAGATTTACCTTTTTAAGAGTACATAATAAGAAATACTTACCACAATTATTTGAATGTCCCAAAGTCTCATCATTTTTCATAGTCTCGCACCACTCAAAGTACTGAACACACTGCTCAACTGCTGCAGCTACCTAAGAAAATGAAAACGACTTAATTCTAGAAATTTTCAGCTTACAAATCCATGTATTGAACATGTACATTGAGGTTATAATGAATATTTAAGAAAAATATTGGGAATGGTACCTTTCCAGGTTACTGAAGCCCAACGCCCACCTCAGTTATATTTTAATTATCACATCATTCTGGGAGAGATACTAAACATACATGTGAACCAACAAATATAATATTGATAAAATATTGGTGTCAATGTATAAAATAGAAATGTACTTCACAGTCCCAAGTAAAGATGCAAACACTCAGTAACCATGACTAAGCACTTTTTCTTGGCAATATTCTCAGGTTCCTCACCTTACAGTCTTCTTTTCCTACCTAGCCAGAAAAATACAAAATGAATTAAGTGATCATTTCCATCTCAGATATCACAACTGCTGAGAACTGATAAAGAAAAAATGTTTTATTCAGACAATAGCTATTACAACCTCTATTTTATCAAGCAATTCTCTTAAGAGACTCCATTCCAACTTCTCCTTCCATTCTCCACAAACAGAGCTTTCAAATCTTCTCCTTTTCTTAGCACCCACCTACTTCCTATAGATGTCCTTTCACTCTAATTTGCAAATAAAATAGAAGTATCCCATGAGATAAGGAATGATAATTATTAGATTTGATAATAAGAAGGTTGATGGTGACCTTGCAATGATAAGTTTCAGGGAAGTTTAAGGAATAAAACCAGACTATGATGAAAAGGTATAGAACTGGAAATGTAAAAGCAGCTAATGCAATGTTCCCTTTCAGGAAGGTGGACTATACAAAGAAAAATAAAGCAACAGTTGGTATAGGGGTCTCACAATCAAGATTGAAATCTTTTTCAGGTTGGGAGAATACAGTCATGCGTAAATGTTATTAGAGGAAGCCAACAGAGAAGAGTCTGACTATACAGGAGAAAAAGAAGATAGTAGGAAAAAAGGCAGGAGTAGCTAGAACCTAAAAAGAAGAAAAGATTAACCTTTAAATGGGGAGAAAAAAAATGAAAGTTGCGTGGATAGGGTCAAATTCACAATTGTGGTGTCAAGTAATTAATGAATTTCCCAGTGCCATCCATTCTGTGGGCTCAGTTTTATGCAGAAAAGAGTTAACATAAGAGACCTTCTAGATTCAGAAAAGCCTGCTTTACAAGGCTGGACCTTGCCTAGTATCTGGTAATTAGCATTTAGAGGGACGGTTCCTACCATTCTGAGAACTGACAAGAAAGAGGGGCCCAAGGTACCTAAGCTGTGTGTATAATGTGGTTTATGCTGAACATCTGCTTTCCTTCTGGGAGTATGGAATCCTCTTATATTAGGTAGAGGGTACCTACCTGAACAACATCCTCCCCAGTCCCCAAATAAATCGACACATTGTTGAATGAGCTTCCCTGGTAGACAACATTTCACATGAGTTGTCACAATTGGATGCTAGAAGAATAAAGTCAAATCCTGTGTGACTCCACTAGGAAAAAGACTCTTGGAGTTAGTTTGATATTCTTCCGACTTCACTAATTCATCTTTTCCTTACACTGATTTTGTGTTGTATTCTTTTTCTGTAATAAACCATAGCTGAGAGTATGACTAACTTGCAGAGTCCTGTGAATCCTCTCAGCAAATCTTTCAATCTGAGAATGGTCTCAGGATTCCCATTCTATAACTATGTCTTGTCTAAATCAAGCTTTAGAGATCCAGTCCAATATTATGAAATGACTTCTGGAAATCAGCATCTCAAATTCAATGATTAAATCTACTGCATATAAAGTCAATACCTTTTCCAGCTCTCCTATTATTTTCCTCCGGTGTTAGCTATCTCATATCTCAGTAAGTGGTAATAATCACTTAAGTCCTCACCTATTCCCTATGTCCATCTAGTTATCCCAAATCATACTGTCATATCCATAATTCATTTTTCTATCATCTGTGGCTTGAATTACTACAAAGCTTTTTGATCTTTTTGCTTTAACACTCTCTCTTATCTCCACCTAAGTACCTTCAACCCAGTTTTCAAACTCCTAAAATAACCATGTTACTTTAGTACTTAAAATCCTATCAATAGTTCATGAAACCCAGTTGCCTAAATTTGACATTTACATACAAAATTCTTTATGATCTAACATTAGTTCATCTATTCCCCTTATCCTCCAGATGTCCTCCTCCCCAGCCACACAACCATGTACAAACACCTACAGTTAAGAATCCACATAGTAAAATCAGCCACGGAAAGTCAATTCAACATGTGCCCAAATACCCAATTTATCAAAAACAATTTAATGACAATCTCATTATCTATCAATAAAACCAACACTTAAACGTGAAACACTCAAAACTGACAATTTATAAGAAACTCAATATTATTATTTGCTAAAGGGAAGGGTCAAAAGAAAGTTCCCATTAAGTCTTTTCTTTTTTATGTCCTGCTCCATATATAAATGAAACAAGTGAAGGTCAACTAACACCTACGAAATTTAAAGCATCCAAGAACTTTTCAAAAAATACAACTTATTTGATAACAGCTTTCGGAGAACTGACTTTCAGGAAATTTTCCTAATACCAATTCATATTTATTTTAGCAATCTATAGTAAGTCCCTTGAAATTTGTGCAGTTTCCAAATGTAATGTGTTTTCTGATCCCTAAACCTTTAAACATACTATTCCATCACCCTGAAATATTTTCCTGCTACTATCTGAACCACACTTGGTCCCTTTTCTAGGATAATGCCTACCCATTAAGATTAAAAATTCCCCATGTGCCTTAGAAAAGAGTAATTGTGTTACAGATGATACCAAATAAACACTAGGACTAGGTTTAAATCTACTTGACAAACCGGTAGCAAATCTATATAACCATGGTAACAGGTATCCAGCAGAACAAGTTTAAAACCTTGTGAATCAATATTATGTCAACAAATCTCAATGAAGATACTACTGAAGGCTAACCAATCATTGTTAGTCCCTTGCTTCTGAAAATCAGGGCACATCAGACACAATCCAGGAAATTTATTTTAAAAGTCAGTAATAATCTCATCCCTGTTATCATTCTTCCACAGTTGGCATGAACTCACTCTCACCTCTGGAAGTCCGTTAATCCCTAAATTCCATGCTTTACCCCAAATACTATCAGATGAACCATCTGCTTTGCCTAATTTAAGTTAGCAATATATTCAGCTTTATGTCTCTGTTGTTTTAGATACTGAATGACTGTCTCAATCCTTGACACGTCTAGGTTACTTTGATGACTCAATTGGCAGCATCCCATGGGATCCAATGAAAAAGGAGTGTTCACTGGACCCCTCAGAGGACCGAACTCTGCCAGTCCTTCACGTCTTCCTATCTTCCACTATGTCAAGTCTGTCTCAACAATCTGATCTCAACTTGCCTTGTAAAACTCTCAGGCTAAAATTGTTACCTTAAGATTTTTAATGAAATAGCTCTTTGTACAAGGTAGGTCTTTATAGAAAGTAATCTTTTGTTTTAGAAGGGCACTATATGGAAATAGTTTTCTATTAACCTGCTTATTCTTCTGTATTTAAATTGATTTGCTTGTTATTCATTTGTACAAGGTCCTAACTCTTGGTTTATCGTGCATCTACAGAATAAATAAAAGAATGCTCCATAGAAGTCTTAAATCCACTCAACTCCAATCCAAGTCAGTACTGACATTACTGAATTACCATAACAAATACAAATACTACTAGCTGAAATGCCTTTGGATTCCTGCAAAAATTCCACAAGGACACTCCTGACTTATCAATTTGTGAAAAAAGGATGTCAATGAGTCAGTCACTGACTGTACAGCCCCTACCTAATTTCTATCTGATGAGAACCTAAGACATCACTCATCAAGCACATACTTTTGCCCAAAAGGATAGAGCTCTCATTCATGCTTGACATAAGTTTGTCAGAGTCTAAGTTGCAAGCTCCTCCTAACAGAAATGCTTTCTAGATGAATGCTCCTCACAATCTTAATCTACCCCAATCTTAACATCTTAACGTACCTTTACAGTCTTACACAGATCTTCGTAAAAAGCAATACAGATAGCAATAACAAAATAAATGGCTTAAATAACAACTGTCATTATGTAAATTTATGACATAAAAAAAAAAAAAAAAAACCACTTAGGAGAAGCTGTAAAGAATGAGGAAATAAAAGAGGAAAAAACAGTCAGTCTTTTAACTAAGAACTCAAAACACTTTCTCCGAGATAATCTCTCTCAAAGACTAGTTAACTTCCATTCAGATCTTCAGAAAACCATCCTCCTTGCATCCGTGTCTACCCAGCTTTATCTTCAACATTCACTTACAGCCACTGCTATTTCTTCTGTCCTTACCTGCTACTGCAAACATTAAAAAAAAAAAAAAAAAAAAAAAAAAAAAAAAAAAAAAAAAAAAAAAAAAAAAAAAAAAAAAAAAAAAAAAAAAAAAAAGTAACAATCAAAGGAAAAGGTACAATAGTAAGAAAGGAACAATCACAGTATAAAATATCTCCTTTAAACTGCAGGAACAGAAAGTGGATCTGTAGTAGGTGCTCATCTAAAGAGTCAAGTTAAAGATAACAAGAGCCATTTTACTAAACCTCAGAAAGACTGATAGAAAGTTGCTGTAAAATTCAAGATTTATTTTATATTTACTCTTCTCCACTAACAAATATACAGTAGTCAGTACACTTAATTTATTAGTCCCTAAAATCAGGGGTGTTAAAAAATCAGAAGGTAAGAAAAAACAAGGAAGAATTTAAATAACTGTCAATGTTTGTTGTTGTTTTTATTTAAAATGACTTTGAAAGGGTAAGCAAAATAAAAAATACTTCACACAATCTATTTCAGAATGTGTTCCCTTAAAGATAGATTGGGCAGAGATGCCAACTGTTAAAAATAAAAAGTTAAATATATATGCTCGTAGCCAAAACACTTTTCAACTAGATCGTGACTTTGCAAAGCTATGTAAGCAAAGCTATCTTCTTAACTGCCTCAGACATCTGCTTAACAAATTGACATTAAAGCTCTTAGAAGAGAACATAGGAAAGACTTTCCATGACAGAAGTCTTAGAGAAGCCTTTGGAGACTCAACTCCACCATTAAGGGGAACAAAAAGAAAAATAAACGACGGGGACTACAGACTAAGGAGCTTCCTCACAACAAAAGAAAACAACACCAAAACCAAAAGGAAACATACTAATTGGGAGAAGGTATTTGTATTTGATATTTCCAACAAAGGCTTAATATCTAAAATATACAAAGAACTCACAAAACTCAAAAACAGAACAGACAATCCAATGAAAAAAATGGCAGGAGGAACTGGAGAGACATTTCTCTGAAGAGGATATACAGACGGCCAACAGGCACATGAAATTATGTTCCTACTCACTGGCTATCAGGGAAATGCAAATTAAAACAATAATGAGAGATAACCTTACACCTGAAAGACTGAATATTATCCAAAAGTCTAGAAACAACAAATGCTGGAGAGGATATGGAGAAAAGGGAACACTTTTGCACTGTTGGTGGGAGTACAAATTGGTACAACCCCTATGGAGAACAGTTTGGAGATTCCTCAAAAAACTGAAGATGGAAATTCCATGTGATCCCATCACTCCTCTTCTGGGCATCTCCCCAAAAGATACAAAAGCACCCATCCGTGGAGATGCATGTATCCCCATGTTTACGTGACCCTATTTACAACAGCTAAGAATTGGAAATGACCTAAGTGCCCAACATCAGATGAATGGATAAAGAAGGTATGGTACATGTACACAATGGAATACTACACAGCCCTTAGAAGAGATGAAACCCTGTCATTTGAATCAACGTGGATGGAACTAGAGGGGATGATGCTAAGTGAAACAAGTCGAAAGAAGAAAGACAGATACCAGGTGACCTCACTCATAGATGGAATGTGAAGAGACAAAACAAAGGCACAGATGAAACATATCCAACCCTGAAACATTTGCAACAGAACTGAGGTTACCAAAAGGGAATGGGGCAGGAGGGGGCAAATGGTGGTGGAGCCCACTGGACAATGGGGAAGAACTCTTGGCAATTTGGTGGAGGGAATGGTGTGTTGAAATATATATAAGAAATGGGGAACCTATACATAGGAAATTAATGTGTACAATAATTACTTCAATAAAAAATAAATTTAAAAAAATTGACAGTGCATAGATAAATATCTGTTGCCTAATACTACCTAATGAAAATGCCACAAATGTAACAGAATTTCATGGTCAAATGAGTGGTCACTAACTACCTTAGTAGCTCTAAATTAAAATTAAAGACAATTTAAAATATAGTTTCTCAATCTCCCTAACTAATCACATTTTAAGTTCTTAGTAGTAATGTATAGCTATTGGCTACCCTATTGGAGAATGCAGGGAGTCAACGCTGTAGAAAATGTAATTAGTAGCACTAATGAGAGGCTGGAGGAAATGCTTTAGCAGTCCTCATGCTAAACAGGCTCCTGCAACCTAAGTCCTTGAAATGATCTCTCATGGAAAGACAAGTTCATAGACTGATCCAGTTTTCAGAGTAAATAAAAATCTGACCCTTAATTCTAAAAATAAAATGGTAACAAAGAGATCTTGCATCTATTTTTCCCAATGTTTCTTTTCAAAAGTTAGGCCAAGTTTACTTTAAAAAATAAATATGGCATAAATAACCTTTTGATACTTTGTAAGTTTAATAAAGTTTTTTAAGAGAAAAGTGAGGTTAGAGTTGAAATCTCAAGCAAGTTTAATTCCATAAAGTACAAGAAATAAAATAACCAAGTTGACCAAATATTGAAATTGTTTGAAATAAATATTGCAAGCTAAAAATCAAGGTCTAGTTAAAAATCCGTTCCTTACTTGAAAAGTTAAGAGTTAATCTAAAAGAAACATGAAATACTTCTGGTGTCTCTGTGATAGCAATAGAGAGTCACTATCTGTATGCCAAGTCATGGGGTATATATATATATAATTCTCTTCTTTGTTTTTTCTCTTTCTGTATTCTAACAACAGCAGTCTAAGCTCATATGGCAACAGCAAATTTTCATTTAAAATGTGAATGGCAGAGGAATGAGATGTACATAGACTATTTCAATTCAGTTTTTCTAAAGATTAAAACACCTATTACCTCTACAAATAAATTCCCATTCTATTATTCAATGTCCCTTTCTCCATCTTCTGACACTGAATTCTCCTGATTCTCAAACGCAAAACAATTATTGTTCTCCTTCTTTCATTTTATGCTCTACTGCACTCACCCAAAAATTCACAATTTCAGAAATCTTCCCCTTCACCTGACCTCTAAAGTCAAGATTCTAACTATAGAAACTATATCATGAGTTAGTCATCTAAATTTTCAAATATTGCAATAAATTTCATGTTTTCCAATTGTTATTTATTAAACTTGCTGATTTATTTTCAATTCCTTTCAATGTCTTACTCATTGTTTTAACAGCAATAAATATAAATAATTTTGCTATTTTAGTTTTTCATTTGGTGTAGCACACCATTTTTTTCAAATGAAAAGCATTTACCATTGAGATGTTTTTCATGTAACTTTCAATGAAAAACACGGATTTATTTTATAGAACTCCCCTAGAAATATCTGATTTGAATTAAAATTACTTAATCAGACTTTTGAAAAGGTTTCTTTCCAACTAGCTTTGTTATTTATAATAGACTAGATTACTATGCACATATATATTTCCTAATGTTATCACATGACTGCATTTTAAGTCTCC
The DNA here is from genome assembly GCA_004363575.1 of Solenodon paradoxus. Taxonomy (NCBI): domain Eukaryota; kingdom Metazoa; phylum Chordata; class Mammalia; order Eulipotyphla; family Solenodontidae; genus Solenodon; species Solenodon paradoxus. Next base: position 794,336 of record RJWH01000020.1, read on the forward strand.
ATTTTCATATTTTCTTTCATCTTTTAAACTGGCAAGTTTAAAAATTACAAAAAAGAGGCATTATCTCACTATCCAATAATAATTATCACTCAACTTTGTACATTCAAGTTATTACATCATATATCCTTTTGTGATATTACTTCTCAGTATAAGAACAGAAAATATAGACTTACCAGGGATTTATATTTCTTTTCAAGAAGCCTTAGTACTACAGTTCTGCTATAATATGCATGCTACAATTAGAGAAGAATGGCATTTAATATTCAAACTATACCACATAAAATCTATTTCCTATATCTTTTCCAATATCATAAGTTACACAATAACTTAGTTTTAAAAAATCATAATCAGTACAAAACAGGTTTTTCTATGTAAATGCATTATGAGCTTAACAATCACAAGAATGCAAATGATACTAAGAAACTGTGACTCATTTATTAACAGACCAGTAGTAACACATTTTGTCCCTCAAGCGTATCCAACTTACATGTCAACTTATTTTAAAACCAACACCAAAACCATATCTGACTACCAGTATATAACAAAACCTAAAGGAGAGATACAGGAGTGAGGGGGGGTGAGTGGAGGTGACACAACCCCCCAAAAAGGAGGACACTGCATTGTCTCTACATAAAAAAAAATTGCCACAGTTTAAATGCTCTGTTAGAGGAGTACCTTAATCATCCTTGCTAAATATTTTTTTAAATAATTCAAAGTGCAAAAAAGAATTCCTTAACTCTCTGGGATTAAATTATGATTTTATGCATGATACAGGGCTAGGGGGAATACACATAAACATCATTTTGCTATGTCACAATAGTATTAGATAGCCATAGTATTCAATTTAGTTTCTGCAGGTTACTTATCAAAAAGATTACACAAAATAATCCACAAAAACTATTCGAATTCTTGAGACTAGGTTTTAGCAAATTAAATTATCTCTTGGTTATTTGAGGGTTAACGAAAAGCTTGTACTTTAATTCTCATTAAATGTTTTCCAAAACCATTTATCTTTTTCTCAGTTTTAATAGAGAGGTAATATTGACCTGCAGTTAAACTATCAAGCACGTTCTGAAAAGAAATCTTTGTGGAACATCTCTTAGACCAGAGTCAGCAATCCGTAGCCCTCAAACCCAATTGAGCCAGCTTTGGCAAAAGAAGTTTTATTGAACACACAGGCATCCGTTCACTTATAGATCATCTGTGGAAGCTTGGAGACTACAACAGAGCCGAGTACTTCCAACACATTGCACAGCCCACAGAGTCATAAATATATGCTGTCTGATACTTTACATAAAAAGCATGCTAATCTCTAACTTAGCTGAGTGTAGGAGAATGTGATAATTTCTTGTTACTACTGAAAAACACTTGGGGAGATTGGGAAGATGATTATTTTAAATACTTTTTCTTCTGGTTTTCTGTCTCAGTCTCTAAATCAAGTACAACTGACAGAATGTTAAGTGAAAAAAGCAAATTACAATTAGTAGAATATGATTTTACTTTTGACAACTTGAACAGATAAATTAAAAAGTATACATAATAAAACTACATAAAGCAAAACCTTTATAGATATTCCTCGGTTGTAGAATTAGAAACATTTCATTTTATTTCTACTTTCACATATTTTATATTCTGCATGCTTTCTACAACAATGATATCATTTAATCATGAAGCAAAATATAAAGCTCCCTTCTGTAGCTCAGGTGGCAAACACAGAGACTACAAAAGTCATGGACCCAGATTGAAGACCCAGGGCAGGGTGGCAAAAAAATAAATAAAAACATGTCAGATACAGGAAACAAAAAGTCTGACTAAATTAATTGAATTAAGCAAACATTTACCCAACACATTTAGACAGGCCAGCCAGCTAAAGGTTAAGCACTGGACAGAACTGTGTTTTGGTTAACAGGGCATGTTATACGGTATAGATAACAAAGGAAGAGGGGAAAAAATGGCATCAGTTAGATAATGCCCAAATTGTGCAGACCAGTAAATGAACATGTCACTGTTTTGCATGGCAAGTCATGGCCCCAACTCCCATCTTCTTCACTGCAACACATACACAACACTCAGTAGATAAGGATGAGAGACACAAAGAACACAAGCCAGTACTGCTGTTACAACTGCCAGAGACCTCTCTTACTCAACAGAAGATGAGGAAGATAACAGGATAAGGACCTCTTTATTGCTAATATCAGCTTCAGTTTCAGTACAGTATTGAGTTTCACAGGAAATAACACCTGAATGCTGGAAACATTTCCCAAATTAATGGTTCAGAAGGAGGCAAATGAATGGATATTTACAAACATCCTCCTAAGAGAAAAATAAACACTGAACTTTTATGTTCTACCACATTAGTTTAGAAAATCTGGAGCTTTTAAACCTAAAAAAATCAGATTTTAGACAGATCACTCATCTTAATTCAAATTATTATTGTTTAAAAACCTATTCTGACTGTCACTTAACAAAGTTACTTAGCCTCTGTATGCCTCAGCTGCTATAACTGCAAAATGGACTGATGCCTATATCATAGCTTATCAAAAGAAATAAATGAGTTAACACATATAAAAGAGATTAGAACTCTCACCACAAAGTAAACACTCAAACATTAGCCATTCTTTGAAATATAGTAATGTACAAAAAGGTATAAAAACACATTTTATTTTTCCTTACCATCCACTTTTTGAACCATACAGCCTTGGTATCAACTAATGCAAGAAAGTAAACTGGATCCAAAATCTTTTGTGAGAAAAGATGGTTTTGATCATGTTTCACTGAAAACAAGGACAAAGTACTCTCCACAATTTCTTCCATATATCTTAAAGTTTAGGAAAGAAGTAATTTTAGAAAAAACAAATGCTATTATATATATATATATATTTATGAAATGACAAAAGTGATAAGTAATCTATATAAAATTTTTATTTACTAAATGTAAGAGGCAGGATCTACACCCAACTTTTTCTATTTTACATACTTATGCTCTTACTTTTCCATAACTGGTTCTCCAAATTTAACTTTCCTTTTTAGACTCACAGATGATCTCACCTTCTTAAAAGTTTCAGAATGCAAAGGAAAAACTTTTAAAAACAAAGTACCAAACACCGATCATGAAAGAACCTGAGTCTACCAAACCCTCCTCTTATCTTGTGGTGATAAATGGTATAAAATGATACTAGCATAGTCATTGTCATAACTAAGTACAAAACACGAAAAGATAAAAAACTACTGTATTAACCCCTTCCCATCACATAAATTAATTGAGACTGCTCTCTACTCTTTTTTAAATGTATGTGAGGTGGTAACAGTCATACATTTTACGTTGGCATAAATTAGGATACTTACTTCTCAGGGTGACGAATCCAGAAAGATGGAGCCTCTTTCTGGTATTCATTTAGAAGGCGAACCTACAAAGAAATGCATGACAGTTCTCAAAAATCAAAATTCTTAGAGAACTATTTAAATAAAAATAAAAGCATATTAATAAAAAATGAATACCTTTTTAAGTAAGCGGATCACATTAGAATTAGTTATATCTATACCAGTTGAAAGAGTAGGGATATGATTTTCTCTAGAAAGAAAGTAAAACTCCAAATATTTAGCTGAAAAGAGAAGTAAAAATATAAAATTATACCATCAATTTACACGCTGTTTAGAAAAAAATATTCTATATCCATTTTTTTCTTAAACGTATTTTTAAAAACATTTTTAAGTGATTTTATAAACATACCTAGGCTTGTATAAATTTCCTTGGTCATATGTAATGGTGAAAGTGCAAATGTCTGTGCATAGAATTTTAAAATCCGGTCCTATGGAAATGAGATAAAAGATTTACATCTAAGAATGTTACACAAAATAGAGATCAAAGAATCAGTTTTCATACAGTAAAAAAACTTAAGAAAATAAACCACTCAGAAACCTGAGTAGGAATATACCTATAAAAAAGGGCATATTCTTGCATTAGTCAGCAAAACTGAAATGAATAGTAAATCTAGTAACACCAATATATTTGTGTAAACAGCAGGGACAGGCAGCGACTGTGTATATGGCAAGGGAGTTTTGATGGAGGGAGGTACAATGCAGATGAGTCAATGTATAAGGGAACAGAGAAGGTGGTACACTAAATGTAAAAAAAAACAACACACAAACACTCCAGGTGCGCCCTGGTGGAGTAGTAGCTAGCTCAATTGCCTCTGAAGGAGCACAAGTCCACATAAACCTGCGTTCAAGCTCTGGGTTTGGAGGAACAACCAACGTGAAATAAAGATAAATAAAGATGCTTCTCCCTCCTCACTCTTCCTGCCTACCTGCCTACTCTCATTCACTCCTGCATGCACCCTTCCTTTAAAAATCAAGCAAAAAAACGTAAAAAACTGCTTTCCAAATTCAGTGTTTGTTTCCTAAACTGCTTAATTCTATAGATATTTAGAACTCTAATAATTCTGCATATTCTCAATAAAAATATTACATGATACTAGTTTCAAAGTTTTACATTAAAACTTAATAGAAATAATTATCAAATAATAGATGAGTTATATGAAATAATATATGTAGTTAGAATAGTACCTGGCATTCACAGGTACTTAAAAATAACATTTATTATTATGTTTTGATTATACCAACCGTAATATTTAGATAAAATTAATCCTAACACTGAAATCCAACTTCCTATTAAATAAAAATATAAAATACTTTCAAATGTTCTACTCTAGGGAAAAAAACAATAATAACCCTGTCCTGTGTATCGAATATTAGGATAATACGCTTATAAGAAATGGATACCCAAGTGAATAAAAGCATCTTTTTATAACCCCAAGTGATTCCAACTGAAGACAGAATATTAAATATTTTGGGGATCTATTTACATAGTTGTAGCAATTGACAAGATCTGTCACACTTTGCAACCTCTACAGGCTTCACTCGGTTGCAATCAAAAGTCCTTTAGAGTTGAAACAGAATCAAATGTAAAAAGAATTTGGAACAAGCAAAAATTTGAAGTGAAAAGAGAACCATGCCTGCTTGCTACTCCCCAACAACTGGTTTATTACTATTGCCACACTATAACCACCTAGTTCAACTTTATTAACTATAAATATAATACCAACTCTTGCTGCATAATAATGCATAACTAAAGCAATTTTTATCAATCCACAGAATCTTTACTATGTTTATAAAGTTGCTGCATGATTTTAAATAATCAAAGGAAACCTATTAAGCCAGTATTCTGTCTTTGTTCTATAAAGGACATTTACACCATCATATTTCTTGTTAGAGAGCTTTGAATTGATCCAGAGAACCCTGAAGTATCCTTTTCCCCCTTTTAAGTTCTTGTCATTAAAATTTTACAGAAGTCTTCATCACCCTCTGGTGTTAGTTAGTTGAACTGCATCTAGGTATCGTAAATAAACACCATCCCCCATCACTTGTTTCCAAACCACTTCTGTTGTTCAGTAAAACTGATGGACAACTGTGATTTTAAACAGACAAATTTACTGAAATCTTAGTTTTTCTGTAGCTGTTTGTCTCTTCAATTAGAATATAAATTCAAAGAAGGCAAACACTCGGGTCTTCTCGTTTGTTTCCAAAAGCTAAACTAGAATGGTAAGCATGACAGGTATATGATACATACTTGTTGAACAAAATAGTAAATGTAACTCTTCATCCATACCTTCGACACGAGACACAATGTTGATTTTAAAGTCAAATTTTCCTTCACTAATATATTAAGATAAACCTTCAAAAAGAAACTAATTTGAATTCAAATGTGATGCTGAGATATTCTTTTGTTAATTCACATTATAGACATTATTCACAGAATTACTGTCATTTTTAATACAAGTGCAATTTCATCATTTAATAATTACTCCTTAAAAGTCATACGCAAATCAATTTTTACATAAAATCATGTCTCTATTGGTTTTTTAACTTTACAATCTTGAGAAATTTCTATATTCTGTTTCATCTCAATTGTCTGAATTCTTAGCTTCACCGTTTTCTAACTGTTCTTTAAGTAGTTAAATGCTCATGAACCCTTTAGAATAAATCCTCAGTTCCTTTAAAGAAGATCTGACAACTCAGAAACCAAAATGGAAATCCCATGAACATTTGAGATACTATTCAAGAAAACTATCAAATTTCATTTTGCTTCTAGAATGGTGGGAACACAGAAATTAATATTTCCATAACCAACTTCTTACACTGAACACAGGATCAGGATCTGAAAGAAACAATGTCAGTTTTTCACAGAGAGTGGTCCAATTTTCACAGTTCAGTACATCAGATGGAGGTGCCGAACACAATGCTTGCAAAGCTTCATATCTCACCTAAAATTTTTAAAAGAATTTTATTAACACCAGTCATGAAAATAATACTATCTTCAAATATTTAACAATATTATAAGCAGCCACATTTCATGAGAATCAGATATCCCTTAATTAAATAATTCTTAAGAACTAACTTTTCAAATGAAGTGGCAGAGGGATAAAAACAGGTTTCAGTTTCATGCAAAGCAAAAATTAAAACGCTCAGCATATTACCAATTCTGCGTCACACGTCTAAGTGGGAGAATCTGAACACAGGTTAAGGTGTTCAGTGGCCTCTCCCCACAGACTTCTTCCACTTGAATTGGTGCACAAAGGTGGTCCTTAGTTTGAGGACTTTAATTCTAAAACATTGTCCAGATATGCCTGGGTGAAGCATTCCCACTCCAAGATATATGAGTAAGTCTCAGAAAATAATTCATCGGAACTTGGTTTCGCTGCTAACCCTATTTTCTGAACTTCTAACCATCAAGGTTGGAAACAAAGTCATCCAGCAGTGCAATAAAACTGAATTTCTTTATATTCACTGAAAGCTTAACTTCTTAATCATTCTTCTGAAAATCCAATCAGTTTTCACTTAAAACAATATGACCCGAAGGATGTCAGTGGAGAAGTGTTCCCCTCCTATTATGAACAAAGTTTCTCCCCCACTCATTCTCCCACTAGTGAGGAATAAAGGACTGATTCCAACAGATGTGTCAAAATCTGATTGTTTCCAGATCAAACAACTGAAGCCTTCAGATTTAAAAAGAAAAAGGTGAAGAGTCAGAGACAAAAGCTAAGCCCTCAGGAACCCAGACACTATGAATCAGGGTGTTGTTTTAGAATATACTTGTATTTGAAAATAATCTATAGATTTATAGGAAATTCACTTGTGATAGGGGTTGGTGGAACTGTGAAAAGCTTAAAAATGTGAAATAATTTTTATGACAAAACCCCATTAAGAATTTACTACATGCAGAAGTAGAATAAAAGCTTCTAAATAAGTATAGATTTCCAAATAATCCACTTCAAGTGAAGACAGTAAGATTGCTATCATAAAATGATGCATATTTTCAATATCCTTTGAAACATCTAATTATTTACTAAGAACCTAGAAAATAACTCAGAATGGCAAATGCTGAGAGGAAAAAAAGTATTCTTCTGTTGATTCATTAGAGTGCTTCAATGGGAGTAAATCATAACTATTCAATTGGCTTAAAAGGAAAAGTTGAAGAAAAACAATTTATTGTAAAAGTTGAGACCAAATGGCAAGATACACACTAAAACTAAAGTACTTCAGAAATTCTATATTTTCTTATTTCAGGTTGACTATCAAATGAAATAAATAGTAATTTACATAATATTTAAAAATAAAACAGGCATAATTCATTTGCTTTCATAGTAAGTCAATATATTTGTTAAAAGTTGCTCACATTTTTCAGTAGAAAGAGCACTGAAAGACCATTTTTTTTTCTCAAGGAGAGCACTAAATATAATATACAAAGGAGCAGTTCAAGACACAACTTCTCATAACTTCATCCCTCAAAATTTAAGCAAGAGATAAAAATTTCATTTTACAAACTAACAATTCTCTAAGGAGAGACTCCCTTACTCTGACCTTTCATTTCACGACTAGAAAGTCGAACAGAGATTGCACTGCAGAACTGCCTTAATAAAGGCCTATGTCAAGAGAAATAGTCCAATTGTTGCTCATTGCAATCTATTATAAATCAATAAATACACATACACACACTATGGAGATACAGAGATACAGATATACAGAGACAGACAGACAGACTGAATTTGACAGTTATCCTTTAAACTTACGTCTTTAGGTTGCCCAGGATCCAACTGATCTAAAATCAATTGCAATTTTCCTTGACAAAATTTGTAACTCTGTAACACAATTGACAGAACATTCATTTATTTAGGAGGCTTTTAGAAGCACTGCCATAAATTATTTTTTAATATAATTCCAAGCACAGAGTGTATTCTGAGCAAGAGAAGAGTATATTTTTGATTTGGCAGCAAACTTAGAATTGTTGTTTCCCAAGGCATTTTTATGTGAACTAAATGTCCCCGTAGAACAGTGTACCTTCATGTATAGGAAAATTGATATTATTGGCTAAGCAATTGCACTGTGTAGAACACTGTAAGGCTCAAAAGACATAACACCAAAGTGTTTTGTACCCAGAAACGTGAGATGAATAAAACAGAAAGATAGAACAATATAAGAAGGCAAACCAGGGTTTGTGACCAAGATGAACAACTAAGTAAAAATAAAAATGCTTCTTCCTCCTCTCTCTTCCTACTGTCTGCTCACCTTCATTACTGCCTGAATCTTTCCTATTAAAAATAATAAGTTAAGCTTGACCCCTCATCTTCTCACATTTCCTACATCCAGTATCATTAAGTCCTGTAAGACAACCTCCAAGTCTCACTATCTTAATACCTGCTATCCATAATCACCTTACTGATAAAACCTCAGGCCAAGGCACCATCATCTCTAGTCTAGATTAGTTGAATTCATGCTAACTGATCTCCTTGCTTCTCTTAAACCATCCTACTCCAGTCCATGATCCACAGTCCAGCAACAATAAAACAAAGCGTCTCAAAATTATAAAACAAATCCCTTCATCTCCTTATTCAACTCTGCAAAAAGATATCCCACTTTACTCAGAATAAAACACAAGTTGTATTTACATGATCTGGTCTCCAGTTAGATCTCTTTAACTCACTCTCTCTCACCATTCTTCTCTCTGTGATCCCAGTTCCAGTCATACTGATCATTTTTTCACTCCCTTTTTCCGAAGCTCATCTAGTGTGAAAAACTGGCCATTGCTCTCCTCCTGCCTGGCAATGAGCCTTCTCTAAAGCTTTGCATGGTTAGCCATTCGATATCTAAATTTGGTCTTTTCCAATCCAGGATCCCCAGCACCTGAAATAATACCTGACTAGAGTAGGCACTCACTATACATTTGTTTAATCAAGAATGGCTCTAAAATTAGCCATCCCACCAAATCGCAGTGTCCAAAAAATCACGGTAGCTCTATGTGAAATTTTGTACTTTGTCATTACAATTTAAAAATTTGAAGAGCTGCTCCATAAAAAATTCAAAAGAGCCTGCCTGATATTTCACATTGCAGAATATAAATTGTTTTCTTAGAAAGCCTTTAAAATGTCCCAAGATTTACTCCTTTCTAGATGTATTTAATTCAGTTGCTAAGAAGTCTATCATACTGGGGTATTTTTAATTAAAAGCACTATAACAAATAAAAGAACTTTAATTTTGAATTTTCATTATATTGCAGTTTAACTCTAAAATTTAGGAATGGTAACTACTAATGAGTAAATGCAAGTATATATGGATGTAACTGTCTTCCCTAATGGGGGAAAAAAACAGATAATAACAGGATATCTAATGTAGTGTAAATAAGCATATTTTATATAAATATATATAATAGGTATACTTTTATAAATACACATATAAGCAATATATACATGTGTATATGATATATAGGTATACATAAATATTAAGTATACAATCTCATATATATGTATATATATACTCATTCCATTCTATTGCTATTTATATAAATTCTTTTTTTTTCTTTTGCATGGTCTTTTTATCTTTTATAAATTTGATTTCCTCTGGTTTTCCCACTTCTACCATCTTGACTTCAACCAAATCATCACCTATGTCTAAAATATCTTGCCATCCATTTATTCAAAAATAATCATGTCGAGGACATGAATTTTAATTACATAGACTAATTTTTCAATACTGTCTCAATCTTCTAGTTAATTATGTGACCCTAAAGTCTTTAAGTTCATCCTTTACTTTTGTATCTACCTTCTAGCATCACTGTAAGAATTAAATGGGAAAATAATTGTGACATTTTTTGCTATAATGTTATTAAAATTTAATATACATGAAGACATCTCAAGTTTCTCAAGAAATATACTACGAGGAAAATATAACTGACTCCACCTAACAACTGCTGATTCAGTATCAAGCAATCTAAAAACAAGATTGATTTCTATTGATTTCCATTCAAATTCAACCTTTTTTCCAACAGAGGCATGTTCTACAACAGCCCTGATAAATGGCAAGTCAACCATCATTTGAACATTCTCATCTAGAGGGAGTTTGTATTTGGTGAGACAGCCAATATTACAAAATTACATAAAGTAATAGTGATTTTAAAAAAGGTAGTATTCAAATCTTAATTAAATGTATTTGCTTAAATGATCCCCATTACAATAATTTCATTTCCTAATTTTCTTGTATATAAAACCCTTATTCTCTGAAAATGGCTTTACCTTTTATTTCACAAAAGTGATCAAGATTACTCAATATAGTAATCCCTCAACTTCCCTGCTCTTCCCTTCAATATTGTTCTGTGGTGAACTGCTGACTAGGAAATCCAAACATCTGTTTTTAGTCCTCATCTTCTCTGACTTTCTCTATGCTTCACTATAGCTAAATATGACACCTGCCTTGAAATTCATCCCCCCTTAAACTCTAATCCAGTGTACGATGGTGTGGCACCTTCTTTTCTGGCTCATTCTGACTCTGCCGACTCTGAAAATATGTTTCCTAAGGTCTCACCTACTTAGGTAGTTTCCAAAGCAGTATCTCCACACAGATGAATCACACTGTGTTATCCCCAAACTTTCTACCAAGTGAATCCTGCATTTTTGATTGTTACCCAATACCTTACTGGTATTTGAAATCAATAAGTACTTAAAAAAATTATGTTCTCCTCTACACCTGACCTTTTTCCCTAATACCAGGTTTCCGGTCACCACAGCTAGAAATCATTTAACTCTACTCTAGACCTTTAAACACTACTCCTACTTTGCATCACTCTCTCCAACCACTTCAATAATAACCCTAACTCTGAAAGTTCTCAATTTATTACTACCAAGACTGCTCAGCTCAGACCCTCATTACTTCTTACTTTAACTGCCGTATTGGCTTTCTGACTTGCCTCCCACTCACTTTCTCCCCCTACCATGTCCTTCGTACACAACTGGCAGGTTAATCTCTTGGATATACTTTTCTGTTCAAGAACCTAAAATGATTCCCCTTTACTTATAAAACACAATCCAACTCAGCTTTTGATGTATTAAGTTATTCCTCAAATATGCATTTAGCATATACTATATGTCGGCATCAACTATGTACCAGACACTTGATTTTATAGCTTATAACTCTACATAATGATTAAAACATGATCCGAGCCCTTACTCCATAATCCAATCTTAATAAACCTAACCAAGTACTTTCTAGAAACTCTTGTAACACTTCACATAAACTAGCGACAGGTTCCAGTTACGCCACATTCTTTGTTGATTCAGGACTTCTAAACATTTCCTTTTCTGAGATGTTTTACTCTATAGATCTTTGTCATTCTTAGAAGAATTTCTCATTGGAATTCCCATGACACATCCTACCTTAAAACTCTGTTATTTATATGCATAGCCTATATCAAAATATTTCCCTAAGTTGTGCATATCTGATTAGTCATCACACTTTTGCAGGACCAAACACAAGAGATTTCAATAGTAAATCACCTATACATATTCGTTGGATGAATTCATCCAAAGAGTTGAAGTTCCTGAATTCTATAAAAAGTTATAAGGCGTATTAGAAAAGCTTAGTGTATTAATAGCTACATGGCTAGCAAATTATCTTCTTAAATATAGTATGAACTACTCTTTTGAAATGTTATTTAAACAATCAAATGATTTTTATTATACTAGAAATCAATCAGAATGTGTTTAATACCTACCTTAAAGGTTATCTGTTTTTAAGGTCTTTTTTTTGTGCTATAATGTATCAGTGGGTGAATTTTAACTTGCCATAACAACCAACTGCAAGCAAACACTTATGCAAGTGCTTAGTAGGTGCTAGATACTATTCAAAAGGCCTTACACGCACTAACACATACAAAAGTAACCCTGTAAAGTAGGTTCTATCACTAGCTCCATTATAATGGAGAAGAGAAGTGAGGCTCTCTCAGTGACAGAGCCAAAGTTTATTTCAAACAGGTGACTTTCCAAGATTTAGAATAAGTTGCTTCATGCAAAACAGCTTTTTCAAATTTCAGTGCATCGAAAACTTTAAAAATTATTGACCAATCTTTGTTTAGGCCCTAAATTCAAAACGAAGTTATTAATTCAAAACATAAGATTTTAAAAACATTTTTAAATAAGCTAAGGTTTTCTGGATTTACTAGATGTTTTTAACTATGTTTTAACAACAACAACAAAAAAAAAAAAGGTATTTTTTTATACTTTTCTTTGGAGAGCCAAATAGAATTTAAAAAAGTCTATTAATATTTTAAAGTATAGGTGCACCCTGGTGACCTACCAGCTAAGGATCTAGTGGATATAGTCCACAAACATCCCAAAGACCCCAGTTCAAGGCCCAGGCCTAGGGAGAACTACAAAAATGAAAAACTAAATAAAGTAATTCTTCCTTGTCTCTCTTCCTGCTTGCCTGCATACTCACCTTTATTCTTGTCTGCATTTTTCCTCTAAACAATACATATATTTCCAAGTATAAAGAAACTTTTGGTATTCACAAGAGTATCACCACTATTAATCAAGGAAATTAATTTTTCTAGTGTCAAATTATCTCAGGAGATTGCTATTAAAACAAACAAGCAAGCACAAAAGCTGACAACTGTATTTAATTCTCCCAAACAATCCACCTGTCTCAGATTTAAGTCTGGACAGCGGTGTGCTACTGAGTTCATTTTTCCTACTTCCAGCTACCTTTTACCTTTCTCCTTTACTTCTATATTTTTATGATTTTTATCCCTATCTTTTTTCTGCTTTATAAGACAAAAATAATAATATTCAAAATCTATCAATTAAGAGTTATTAGAGATGGAGAAACCTTGGGGTATGGCTATTCATTTGCTCTGGCTGGTGTTGCTGAACAAGAGATGAAAGTCTTCTAATTCCTCAGCAGTAATATGAAATCCTTAAAAGCAGAATTCCTCACCAAAAAGATCATTAGAATAGCTTTGAAGACTTTAAGAAAAGCCAGAAGATGGGCTGAACTCTAGAAACTCTGATTAAGATTTGAGGATTTTGAGTAACATAAGTTAGGGTAGTTCGCACATATGCTGAAAGACGACGTCTTCATGTCAAGGGTGAAGACTCCAGGTGAACTGTTAATAATGATGAAACCATACTGCTTTCTGTTGCTTCTATAACAAATTACCAAAGCTGCAGTTATCTAAAACAGCACAAATTGATTAGCTTACAGTTCTGGAGTTCAAAACTCTAAAACACATCTGCAAAGTTGTGCTCCTTCGGGAGGTTGAAAAGGAGAACCCTCTCCCTTGGTTTCCCCAGCTTCTAGACACTGACTGCATTCCTTGGGCCTCCATCCATCTACAAAGTCAAGGGTCATCTCACTCTGCCCCTTCAGATGTTTAAGTTGTCTCACTGACAGACGAGATGATCAGGATCACATTTAGGAAACAAAAACCAGGAACAAGGAATCCATACTGTTATGTTTAAAATTCCAGTCGGATGGAAGTCTTGGTCTGGGCACAGCACAGGCCAGGTTTTGTGCTAACCAAATGGAAGACTCGGTCTTGGCCCTTAAATCTTTCTGTGGGGCTCACCTCAGGGTAGGTATCCATCCATGACATAGGGACACCGAATCGGTAGCTTCCCTTGCCTATCTGTGGCAATGAGGCATGTCTGTGGAGTGAGTCTCTGCCAGTGACTCAGGGTCTCTGTCCTTCGACTCAGGGCTCCAGATACTGTCTCTACCTTGCGGCTATAGGTTTCCAGGAGTTCCCCTCTGGCTCTGAATGCCTACTGAGAGACTCAGCCAACTCTCAAGTCCATCTCAGTCCCTGCGCCATTCACCTGAGGAGAGTGGCAATTCCAGAGCAAAACACTGCACAGTATGATCATGTATGTTGGCACCACGTTTATTACATTTGGAGCTCTACTTTTATGGAGTTTTTTTGGCAAGCACTGGACACTTGAGGTGTTCATCTTTCTGAATAACATGAGTATGTCCTGCTCTATCAAGGGTAATAGATACTTGGGGACACAGGAATATCTGTGCTCATTTCCAAACACTGTGTCATCCTTATTACTCTTAAACGGAACAAGTCATATCAGCTATTTTAATAGTCAGCTATATCAGCCTTAAACAAAATGAGCAGGTTATGTTGACCTGCTCTCTACAATACCTGGTTAGAATTATGTTATAGGCATGTACCTACATCATAACTAATTGAGTAAAAATGTTTCCCTAAAAACGTCAGGTAGGAGTCACATGAAGGTCACGCAGATACCACATGGCCTGAAAGTTTAGTGTGGAAAGTCATGGTACACACGCACTCTAGTCTAACAGCTTCCCCTGTGGTCTATTAGAACTAATTAGGTGTTGGCCTTTCTCTTAGCTATGCAATAGCCAAATGATAAGGATTCTAATGACCTAGAAAGGAAAATGTAAAACCTTAAATCTCATGACATCAAAAAAGTATGCTTGCAAACGAATAACACACAGAAATTTTCACTTCCAGAAGGCAATGTCTTACCTCTGTATCTCATGTATAATATGGTTAAACTTTGATTAATAAGAATTAATTGGAAATAATGTGCTCAGTGAAACTAAAGATTAAATAGATTTGTTTCAAGGATTATTTTCCAAATCCAAAATCCATTAGTTTATTTCCTTACATGAAGAATTGTCTCAGATATAATGTAATCAGTCACTAAACATACAATTCTAAGAGATGTTATTTCACAAATAAATCTTTAACATTGTTATTTTATTGCTTTTTTTTCCTGAATCTTAAAACTAGGAAGCAAAAAACAGTATGACTAATGAAGAATGATTGAAGTTAGTGATAATTAAACACCATTTCAGATATTAATGGATCACATACCTGATTGAATGATGAGTCGCTATCAGAGCAATTATCCGTGCAGTAACTATTGCTTTTCTCCTTTTGGATTTTTTTCTGCCTCTCTTGACTTCGCATCTCATCATCTTCAAACCTATTAATCATAGATTCCACAACCACCATCATGATGTTTTTCAGAGAATGCATCATTTCTCTGTACCTTAAAATTCAAAGCAGTCAGTAAGAGAAAGACGATTAGTACTAATTAAAATATGCAACTAAATTAAATGACCCGATTATCTTCTTATAAAAATAAAGTACATTTCAGAACACAAATCTAAACAGAAATCTAAGGCAGTTGTTCTTAAAGAACAAATGGCTCAACAAAATTTATAAGACAGGAATAAAAATTAATGAGGAATCCAAAAGTTGCATCATTTCCTAGGTTTTTTTCATACGGTTATATGGACCAAAGTAGTAAAATTAATATACGCTAAGGCAAGAAGTTCCAATGGCATAAATTGCAATCATTAACAATAAAATCAACTGTTAATATCATACTATCAAAACACAGCCGATTTTAAATTTCACTTCTATTCATTGTTTATATATATATATTTTCATTTACTCCCTGTTCCTCTACTTTTGCATTGTATCTATAGACACCCACAGCCACAACTGAGATTTTAAAGTCAGAGGAATTTAGAAATAGAGTTTAAATTATGCATTATTAAGTATATGTATTATCTATGTACTTCAAAATCTTCTTATATATTTAATATATAATAGTTAATATATAACTATAAATAAATATAAAGTGATGCATAGTGCTATATTTGTGTGTGTGTGTATTTTTTTTTTTTTAAGCCCCAGAAATTACGAGAAGCCACAAAAATATTGAAAGCAGATAGGAACAGTACAGGGGAAAAAATACATATAAAAGACTGCTGCGATAAAGATGAGAAAAGGTCTAGGAAAGATCCATATTTCAAGTAAAGGACTATAAAGAAGAAAAATTCCTAAGACACTCACTAGAGTAACTGGTGACGTACACAGACAATCACTGAGCCAGGCAACCCCGTTTCAACCTCTACACATTCTGAGCAGCAAGAAACAGGGAAGCAAAGCAGTGCTCTGAATTAATAGCTCTCCACCAAACGCTACTGTCTCCTTCCACATTAATGAGATTATAGCTGAGCACAGAAGTAAAGCACATTCTCCCGAGTCTTTTGCAGTTAGGTATAACTATGTGAACAACACAAAGTCCTATCCCTTAAATAAAACAATATGGTGGTTTTTTAAAAAATGCATAAATAAATATCAGTAATTTACAGGGTAAGAATTAAGACAGCTAACATTCATAAAAAATCTTGTTTCATTTTATGCACCCCTATTTTCATTGCACTACTTACATTAGCCAAGAAATGGAAATGACCTAAGTGCCCAAATACAGATGACTGAATAAAGACGACGCAGTACAATGTGATACTACTCAGCTATTAAAAAAATAAATCATAAGGAGAAAGGCAAATAATGTGTCATCTCATTCAAATGTGGAATATGAAGAAACAAAGCAAATGAACAAACAAACAAAATAAAGACTGACCCTTGGACAATGACAAGATAACTGAGATTACCAGAGGGGAAGGGACCAGGGGTGGAAGCAAAGGGTAGTGAGTGTCTAACAGACAATGGTGGAGGATGTTTAGAAATATGGTCGTGAGTGTGCTATGGTATCAGATACCTGATGAAGAGTCAACCTGCGCATCTGAAACTTACTTTGTGTTGTAAATTAAAACTACCTGCATTAAAAAAAAAAAAAGGAAAATCCATTTCATTTTAGACATGTCTCCTCCAGATCTTTTTGAAACCAACAACATAAATACTCCTAGAATTATCAGCAAACTGGCTACAGGAAGAAATAAGAATAACGACTTTAAAATCAAAATAAAACGAAACAGAAAGTCAGACACATAAATCAAGAGCTCAAGAAAAAGAACTCAATAGTAGCCATTGTAATTTTGAAAAAGAGAAAAACAGATTCCTTCATACTCTAAGTCAAAATAAAGATACAAAGAAAAAGCTCTAAGAGGGCGGGAATAAAAACAGCATCAATTAACAATGAAAATCTAAATAGCGAGTATTTCCATGTATAGTACTACAAATAAATTCTTCCAAGTGTAAGCCTCTATTTAAAAAATATCAAAATGTTTAATTAGGAAAAGTCATTTTTCATTATTATGGTGAAAATGTTAATAGATATGCTAAGTCAATTAGCCCTCATTTCTGAAGAATCACACAAAAAATTGAAATAATACTCTGTAACCTTTCATCCATGGTTCACAAAGCAGAAGATATTTAAATACTAGGATATTTAAAATCTTTGAGGTAACTATTGTTGATTTAATTTTCACACATGGATGAACTAAAACAAAATTAAATGACTTGCTTAGAGATAAAAAGTAATTTTCTAACCATCTCATATAAAATTTTGCTCATAGCATTAAATTTATTTTAATTTTATAACTAATAAATTATTTTAACAACTATCTTAACGTAAGTTTAATAATATTGCCAGAAATAGACTACTAGGCATTAAAACATTATCCAAAGATGAAAATGTCTTCAGTTTTGTATTTTCTCCAAAGCAAGATACAGGAAATCTTAATCTCTATTGCTTTTACTTAATATATACATATGTGTGTGGTTTGAATTTGTTAAATTTATGAATTCATGAATGCATTGTCATAAATTTATGAATACACTGCCATTTAGTTCAGGTCATGACATACTGATATAAATACTATAATCAGTTATCACAAAGAGAAAGAGGTTCTGCCCAAAACCATGAAGAAAAGTTTAATTATTCAAAAATAATTCTGATTTCATGTTTTAAAATTGATAATATAAACTCTGGTATATATTCCAATTTCCTAATACTGAAACGATGACTTATACTCTTAAGCTTCAACACGTGCCTTCAAATTGCAATAAAAGTAGTCATGGCGACACAGCTGAACTGAAACCAGATGCATCTTAAGATATCACATACATCCATGTCCAGAGACTAGAATTAACATAATAAATGTCATGTGTCCAAATCATAACCAAAAATAAATTGTGAAATCCAAATTAAAAGGATTTTATTATGCAAAAAAGTAAATGTCTTCTTAATAATAAAAAAACACTGCATCTAGCTCCACAAAGTAATTTTTTATTAGAAAACTCAAATATAGTAACTACCCTAAGAATTAGGAGCTAAACAACAGAGCTATACTGATAAGCATGAATTAAAGAAAAACCAGAAAACTATTTTATTTGTTCTACTACCCTTTTTAACCTGAAAATCTTCTAGTGTATGCCATTCATGCTGGGGGTAAAAATACAGACCTTCAGTCATATGCTAAGGATTGAAAGATAATTAAAATAAGTAATATCCAAGTTAGCTGTGTTTAAATATGACAAAGAAACGTCAAGCCTCTTTCTCAGTTACGGCTTTATATTAAATTGTATTTTGAGTGAGAGGCATTTTCTCAATCTGTCCCATTGCTCAGAACCCGGAGTGACTCCCTAATGTCTACAATATCACGCAGCCTCCATTCAAGGCTATCATTCAACTTGCCAGCTTTCAGCCTCATGACCTCTAAAGACAAAAGATACAATTCTTAAAGCACCAAATGAAAACAAAAAATAGTGTTCTCCATCTCTGCCAGGCCAGAAAAGCAGGCAAACAATGGAGAATATTAATAAAGGGCTGAAGGTCAGACATCTATATGCCACACAATTCCTCTGCCTAGGAATTAAAGAGGACTAGCAGGGAGTCAAGAACACACTTAACTGTAAAAAACACTCTGTAAGAATTTCCAAAGGGTAACTTATACTGAAAAGCACCCCCTAAAAGGGAACTAAGAGAAAGGGTCCACAGTGGACGCATATCAAATAGCTGTACCACTCTGGACAAGTCACTTAACTTGCCTCTTTGAGTATGTAAAATAAGGGACTTAGAAGAAATAAATAATTTCCAAAGCTTTTCCAGCAATGATATCCTAAAGTTCTATGGAGTTAAAATTGAAATAAAAACTGATCCCATAAATGGCCAACTTACCTTTTTCAGTCTTCCCTGACTACTGTCAAACTAAATTGAATGACTTCTGAAAGAGAACTTAGTAATTGTGTCCCGTATTCATTCTCGCCCTCCTCCTTTTAGTATTAGGTTAAAACCCCCTCCTGGAATTTTCCCTGTGGGCACACGGACAACCTCTAGGCATTCAATGTCCCAGCCGCCTTCACGTAGAAAAGTATAAGCAGATGACCAAGTTTTAGCTAATGAAAAATGAGTGAATAAGGAATCTCGTCCCCCACATTCCCTTCCCATGGCCAGACTGAAACATAGTTGTGCAATGATATGGCTATTTCAATCATGCACATCTAGGACAGGGGTCAGCAAAATATGTGCTATGGACCTAAAGACTGTGGTTTTGTAAATAGAGTTTTACTGGAACACATGCATATTCTTTCATTTACATATCACCTTATCGTTTTAACTACAACAGTTTGTAAAGCCCAAAATACTTATGATTTAGCCCTTTACAGAAAAAGATTGATTAGCCTCTAACCTAGGATATGATGGAGCAATAAAATAAAATAAAACAATAAAATAAAATAAAAATAAAATAAAAGTATCCTGGGGTCCATTGAAAACTTATTGAGCATATCCATGTATCTACTCTGGATTCAAATACTTCTAAACTGTTATACATGAAAGGGGAAAAAAATGCCCTCTTTGAACCACTATATTTTGATATCTTTGTTATAGCTAGTTAATATGTATTCTAACTAATATATTTGTCTTCTATATGTTCACATGATCTTTTGTCTATATCGTGGCACTTACCATACTATATAGAAACTATCATTTTCAAGTTTCCCATTCAGGCTTATGTTAAATTCCAAAATATCCTATTCATTACTGGAGGATAGGAAGCATATTATTAATCTTTACAAACCCAACATCTAACACTAATATACAGTACTTTTTAAATACATGATTAGTATACGATGAGGGAGAAAAAAAGAAAAAAATAATGTATTGCTAAAGTTAGAATTTCATCAAACATCAGTAATATGAAATTTATCATATTGGCATGAGACAACGTCATTGACGCATCCAACAATCTATTTGTATCAAAGATGTGCCATATATTTTCAAGGTATTAGGACACAGAAATGCAAACAGAAAAAGATGAAATGATCCACGATTATAGGATTTCATTTTAGGCGAGAGATACTGAAAAGAAGCAGAAAAGAAGCAAATACGTATATTATCCTTTAGTAATCAATATCAGAGAACTAAGAAGAAAAGTCGTTGTACATACAGAGGTCAAGAAAGCCTCTCTAAGAAGGAAACTTTAAACTGAGACCTTAAAAAAATAAAGAAGGCAGACCACCCTGGTGGCTTAGCAGTTAAGACTGCTAGTGCAATACAAATACATCCCGAGGTACCTGGGACCAGGTAGGTGGCAGCAGGATGGGGGAAATAACCAAGATGATGAAAAAGTAAGTAAAATAAATAAAATGCTGCTTCTTCCTCTCTCTTACTGCCTGCCTGTCTATTCACCTTCATTCCTGCCAGTACCTTTCCTTTATAAAAGATTAAAATGAAGAAGACTCAGGAACAGGACAAAGATGTAGCCTCTCTCCAATGATTTCCAACATTCTGCAAGAAGTCCTAGCGAATGCAATATGACAGGAAAAGAAAACAAAAGGCAAAAAGATAGGAAAGGAAGAAATAAAACATTTTGTTTAAAGGTGACATGATCATCTATGTAGAAAATTCCGAAATAAGACCAGTTGGAGCAGTGTGAGAAGGAGTATAATAAGAAAGGAGATAAAAGAAGGCTCACTCAGGTTTTGTAGGCTACAGAAGGAGCTCTGGATTTTACTCTGAATGAGATGGGAAATCTTCAGAAAGTATTGAATGGAAGACTGGCATGATGTGACTACTGTTCTAAAGAATCATTCTGGCTAATATGAAGAAAATAGGCAATGGGGACCATGGTTTAGGAGTGCTTTTTAAGGAGCTCTGTTGAGAGAAAATCTACTTTAAAATATTAAGGTAGATATCATACACGATAAACCCACAGCCAACATCATACTCAATGGTGAAAAATTGAAAGGGCTTCCTCTAAGGTCAAGACCAAAGCAAGGATGTCCACTCTCACCATTGCTATTTAACATTGTACTGGAGGTCTTAACCACAGCAGTTAGGCAAAAAGAAAAAATAAAAGGAATCCAAGTTGGAAGGAAGGAAGTAAAACTATTTACTGATGACATTATTAAATATGTTGAAAACCTTAAAAACTCCATCAAAAAACTACTAGAAGTTATCAACAAATACAGTAAAGGGGCAGGCCACAAAGTTAATGCATAAAAAATCTTGTGCTTTTATATACAAACTATATTTTAGAAGAAAACAAATACCCCCATTTACAATAGAAGCAAAAAGAACCAAATACCTTGGAATATACTTAACAAAGGAGGTCAAATACCTCAACAATGAAAACTGTAAATCTTTCTTAAAAGAAATAGAGGAAGATACAAAGAGATGATTAGGAAGAATTCTCTGCTCATGGTTAGGAAGAATCAACATTGTTAAAATGGTCATCTTACCTAAAGCTATATACAAGTTTAATGTAGTCCCCATTAAAATCTCACAGGTATAATTTAAGGAAATAGAACAAAAAATTTTAAATTTGCATGGAACAACAAAGACTCAAATAGCAAAAGCAATCATGATAAAAAAGAATAAATTTGGGGGTATCATAGTCCCAGATACTGAGCTACACTATAAAGTGATAGTGATCAAAACTGTAAGGTACTAGAATAATATCAGAGGCACAGATCAGTAGAATAGAACTGAATCACCAGAAATTCGTTCACTCATATATGACAAAGGAGCCAAGAGCATATGCTGGAGAAAGGAAAGTCTTTTCAATAAACGGTGTTGGGATAACTGGACAGTCACATTCAAAATAATGAAGCTAGACCACTCTCTAATACCGTACACAAAACTTAGTTCAAAATGGACTAGAGACTTGGACATAAGACTGGAAACCACAAAATTCTTGGAAGACAACCTAGGAAAGACATTCTATGACGTCTGCCTTATAGCGGTCTTTGGGAACTCAACTCAGCAAAAACAAAAACAAACAACTGGGACTACATGAAGCTAAAGAGCTTCTGTACAAAAAAAGAAAAAACATCACACACACACATACAAAAAGACAGCCTCCTAAATGGGAGAAGATATTTGCATTCCATATTTCTGACAAAGGTATAATATCCAAAATATACAAAGCACCCATGAAACTCAACAGAAAAACAGACAATCCAATGAAAAAATGGCAAGGGGAACCAAGACATTTTTCCAAAGAAGACATACAGATGAGCAACAGGCACAAGATAGATGCTCCTCTGCGCTGGCTATCACGGAAAAGAAAATCCTAACACTGAGCAATCATCTTACTCCAGAAAGATTGGCTAGCATCCAAAATAAATAAATAAATAAATAAAATGCTGGCAAGAATGTGAAGAAAAGGGAACACTTTTACAGTTGACAAAAATGCAAAGTTGTGCAACCCTGATGGAAAACAGTATAGAAATTCCTCAAAAAGTTGACTACAGAAATCCCAAGTGATTCCACCATCACACTTCAGGGTGTCACCCAAAAAAATATAAAAACACTAATTCATAGAGATATATGCACCCCTCATGTTCACTGCAGTTCTAGTCACAATAGTTAAGAATTAGAAATTACTGAAGTGCCCATCATAGATGAATAGAGATGTGTTACAAATACACAACGGAATACTACAGTCCTTGGAAGAGATGAAATCCTTTTATTTGAATCAACATGGAGAGAAGTAGAGGGGATTATGCTAAGTGAAATAGTCAAAAGAAGAAAGACAGATACCAGATAGCTCACTCATGGGTGGAATGTGAAGGGACAAAGCAAAGGAACATCTAAACAGAACCAACCCTGGATATCATCAATATAATTAAGGTTAGCAATAGGCCCAATGGACAATGGTAAAGAACTGTTTGTAATTTGAGGAATGGGGAATATGCACATATAGGTTTATATTAATTTGTAAAACAAAGTTATCTCAATATTTTAAAGGAAGGCACAGGCAGGAAGAGAGAGGAGGAGGAAGTATTATATTTTATTTGTATTTGGTTGTTTATACTGTTGTTGTTTCTTTTCTCTCTGAACATGGGACTTGAACTCAGGGCTATGTGGGTTCAACTCCTTCAGAGGTGACAAACCCAACTTCTCCATCAGGGTGTGCCATCTCAACAAGTATTATTAAAAGATTAAAAAAAAAAAAGAGAGAGAGAGAGAGAAGAGAGGTGGTACGGATGGAGTTTCCTTATCACTTGCTCATGTAGAATAGTCTTACATGTGACATAAAAATAAAATAAAATATTAGTGTAGGTATACTTACTCTTTAGATTCTTGAGTTCTTTTAGTAATACGCTGTACAACTGTGTCATAACCAGATTCTTCACCCTGATTTTGATCTGATGTCCATTTTTCCATTTCTTCTTCTATCATAGGTCCCAGAGTGCCACATATATGCCGTCTAAGGTATTTCACAAATTCATAGCTGAAAAAAGTATTTTTAAAATTAAGTAAATATCATAAACTAAATTAACCACATCCAGAAAAAAAATGCTAACACAAAAAGGTTTGTAACAATTCAGATTTCCTACCGTAAACTAGGAGTAATTAAATCATTCATCCCAAATCATTAAACTAATCCAGAATTTTGTTTTATTTAATTTTGTGGCATATTTGGCAAGGACCGTCCCTTGAAGATCACCAAGAACAGAGGGTCAAAGACAAATGTAATTAATCCAACTTTTAGTCTCTTCACACTTCATTTTTATACTCACATACTTAATGTGTGATACTTAAAGATGGGAAAAACAGTTGTTAAGGGTTTTCAAATTGGTTAAGTTGATAAGGAAAACCAGACTAGAATGACAGTAATTATGAAAGAATAAATAGGAAAAGTTTACACTCCAATCACCAGAAGAGTTTTTGTATACACTTTTAAAGTAGTAACTGACCTAAGTTCTACCTAATCAGCTCTTATCTGATTAAGTTTACAGGGAGAATTATCTTAGACAATTCAGTACACTAAACACTTTTCTTCATACTGTTTGATTGATGCTAACATTAAAATTAGTTTGCAAATTCAAACAATATAGCAAATTCCACAAAGTGAGTAATTTTCTATAAAAATGCTTACTGGAAATAAAAAGCATTAATTATAACTAACATCATATTTAGAAAGTCTGCAGTTTTGTGATCTCTCGAATGACAAAGATAATTTAGGGGAAACTTATTTTTGTAAACATCACTATGTTCAAGAGTTTTTATTTTAAATGGGGGTAAAATTGATTTACAAGACTTTTAGTCTGAATATACCACTATATAAAAAAGGCATCACATATATGTAGCGTAAGATATCAAGGAGACCCCGAATAACTTTCATCCCCAAATTACAAGTCCATAATGATATCTTACTAGTCTTCTAATGTCTGTTAAATGACTAATGTCCTCTAAAGAACAGTCATCCAGATATCCAAAGGACTACATGTTCAATTTAGCTGCTTTGAGTAGGAATTTCCTTCCTTATTCAATTCACTTTACCTCTGAACACATTGCTGTTCCCTGGAATCCTAATGGTTGTCTCAGTAGTTTAAGCAGCGGGTCCACCAGAGACTCAAACACAGAGACATTTAACATGAAACAATGTGGTATATAAGCAAAAGTATAAACAAAGAGTCAGGTGATTATCAGTTCCAATTCAACCACTTACTAGGTGGGAGACCCTGGGAAAGTCTCAGTTATCTCATCTGTTAACTTGGAAAAAATCATAGCTACTAATTCCATTTTCTGGATTAAGATTTAAATGCTCTAACTGTAAACTAGAAGATTAAAAAGGAAATAGGCAAATGTATTCTCAACTTCCATAGCTTCAGCTTCAGTTTCAACGTAAGTAGGTGATTTCTTTAGCTCTTCCTTCAGGCAAATCTCTTTCTAGAACACCCTAACAAGTGGTATATTAATTTCTTGCTGAACAAGGCTTCACTGTGTCCTTTTTCTTGTGTCACATCAAAGTCAATATAGCCAAACCTAAATCTATCATCCTATCTACCCACTCACAAATCACCTTCTCTTCTCACATACCTGTTATTGGCACCATTCTTCAATCAGATACCTATATGTAGCCTCATGCAACTATAATCTTCTCCATTACATTCACTTGTAAGTAGTTAGCAAACTCTACAATACTATAAATTCTTACACAACTTCTCTTCCCTTCCCATTGCCACCAAATTAATCTTCACATCTTCATAAGCCTTAACTAAAGAATTACCGGACCCCTCCTATAAATCAGTGGTTCCCAAATTCTGACATAGGTCAGAATCATCTGAAGGGTTTATTAAAACACAGATTGCTAGACACACTTTCAGAGCTTCAATTCAGTAGGTATATATTAGGGCCCAAGTATTTGCATTTTTCACAAGATTCCCAGATGACACTGATGCTGATGTCAATGATATAGGTCCCGGGATCATAATTTGAGGATCACTGATTAGATATAATTTTTCCTCCACATATCTGGGATATTTGGTGAGAAATGGAAAATAGGACAAGCCTGACTTACTTCTCTGAAAATGAAGGAAGGGTCTTTATAAAGATAAATTGTACATTCCATTATCAACACCTACTATGGAAAGGTACAATTATTCTTATCCCTTAGTTTCATAGCCCAACTCTATGCCACACTTAGGATAAATCAATATTTAACTGAGAAATATAAATTTTGTATGTACTGAATTATAAAGTCCAACCAGTAAGCAACAAAAATCAGATTTTCATAACTAAGGCAGAAAAGAAATATTAACAAAGTGTATTGAAGAAAGTTAAGAGAATACCGCTATAAAACACCATCAAAAAACAAAAAACTCCCTACCACTTAGCAACAGACAGAAAGAGAAACATGCTGGAAATATTTTAAACCTACTCTCTGAGAACTTGAACCACCATATACTTTTTCTAATGACATTTTAGAATACAGTAATATCTCCCAAAAGATCCCATTCAAAACACTTCAAGATTTTGGTTCATGCTCCAAATTAAGCAAATGCAAGAAACCCAATACTTAATCTTGCCTTAACATGTTTCTGCTCTTTTCAAATGCATTTTTTAAGAAAAAAGATATCATGGGTCCGGGGCGGGGACAAGTCCCAGTTATTCTGGAAGGACTATCAGGCTGCCTCTGCCATTAGGATGCTCTACTGCCTTACTGATCACTGGAAAACTCTGAAAAGCAGCCAATCCCAAAATTTCGAAGAGTCACTTCTTAAATGAATCCTTCCATCCTTCAGATAAGAATAATCCATGTCTTTAAATTTTATTCTGACAATTAACTTTGTGTTGGTTCTTTTACCAGATGAAGTCATGGAGTAGCCCACAAAATCTTAGAAGTAATACTGTTCTTCAATAATGGCAACCCAGTATAGAAACTCTGCTATAGACTAGGAGAAATACTTCTATAAAATTAAATAGAGCATTGCTTTCATTAAAATCCTGATAATATTAGTACCATATACTTTTAATAAGAGTTTACATCTAATCCAATGATGATTACAGATATTTGAATCAACTCATTACATCATTTTTAGAAATTACTCTGGCGATGTAGCAATATTCTACTTATTTTATATACAGATAAAAGCCCTGAATACTTAAAAGAGACATTCAGAAGGTCCTGTACTTATTGTAGGAATTGTTAACTCAGATGTTGCAAGAAGTAGGCAGGTAAAGCGAAAGAGAGAAAAGCCTGAAGCAGACTGAACTAACAGACCTGCCCCAGAGCTCCCATGGGGCTCTAATTTACTTGTTGCCATTTAGTAAGGTAAAATAGGTGTTAATCTTTCGATGATGTAAGAAAAGCCAGAACACTGATTATTTGCTATCTCCCAATTTTTACAGTAATATTTATTATTTCTTTAGTTCGCAATGCTAAACTCCATCTAAGATATTGAAATTTCATTTCAGTCTATATTTTTCATGCCACACCCACCACCAGTTGGGCTAGCTCCCAAATTTTAAATGCTACTTTTATTTATTTTTGAAACCAAGCTAAAGAAACACATTCATAGATCAAATATGATCTGCAGCTTGATCTGTCAACACCTTATTACTTCAAGAATTATAAACTATAAATTACAAAATTCTAAAACACTATTACACTATTAAAGATACTGGTGAATAGCCTATGTCTAAAATTTCTACTTAAGAAATACAGAACTTCTCTCAAAAAAATCTATACATTTTAATAATTTATTTGAGAAGTTCCTTACATCTCAAATAAATTTAATTCATTTAATAAAGTTTTATTTAATTCAATATTGCTACAATTCAGATTGTTCCCCTTACATTTATTTTTAGCAGCCTCTTCTGTGTTAACTCTTAAAGTTTAACAAATTCTAATTGTGCTGGGGAAACCAGAATTATAATACTATCATCATAACACATTTTGACTGTCATGGACTTTAATAAATATAATTTTCATTTCTTTCTATTTTCCTTGACATCTATTAATATCTACTGTCTATATTTTTAATTTTCTAATAAGTTACCTCACAGTTTTTTTAAAGAATATGTTCTGCACAATGAATAGACAGTTATAATTGCTGCATTTCTAGAAACTATATTCAGTTTGTTTCAGGTTTAAGTTCTACATCTTACACTAATCTTTAGACAAAACATCTGACTTTGCTAAATTTCAGTTTCCCCCTACTTCTGGAAGTGACAGTCCTAAGGCTATTAAAACAAACAAGAAATTTTTCAAGCATGTATAAAATAAATAACCAGTAATAACGCTTTTTTAAAAACATTTTAGTAGTGTAAGTTGTGAATGTCAGCATTATAATATTTGGAAATATTTAAATTGATTATATTTCAGAATCATAGGTTTCTTATATGACAAACTTAACCTTATATATCAAATACGTGTTTAAAACAAAGAACGTGTATTTTACCTCACCTACAATTTTCTAGATCAAAGAATAAGCTTCCAAATCATGATAAAGAGTTACTAGAAAATGCATTAATTATGGAAGCACATATATAATTCTAGTAATTTCTCTACACAGTAATATCATTTCACACATTGGATATTTTCTTAAAAGCTACCAGTTAAATACATGAGGGTTCACTAACTTTCAGACCCTGGTGAAATAAACCCAATTCAGTAAATATTGAGTTCCTTCTGCAACAAACCAAAAATACATCAGAAAAAAGGGCTACTAGGATGAGCCTCTGCATTAGAAACTGTCACAATATTAGACTGCCTATTATTACAGGGGAAAAAAAACTATAATACAATATTCACTGAAATGTAAGAATGTTCTGTGGTTCTCAACGTGGCTGCACATTATAATCAGCTAAAGAGCTCTGCCAAGGCCCCCAGGACATTTTGATTCATTTACGGTGAGTGCCAAGCACCAGTATTTTTTTAAATGACCCCCAATGATTCTAGTGCAGCCAAGCTTGAAAAACCACTATTAATTGTTTTAGAATGGGTTAATCTAAGTGTAAAACTTGACACAACACATACACACATAGTGAAAGCAATATCTTCTTCCCTACCTCTCTACCCTCCCTCCAACAGGCCACAAATTCTTGCTGCCACTTTCAAGAGAAAAAAGGGAAAGCCTGAATATTTTAGAGAATGTGCAAAATTTATAATGTAGAAAAACTGAAGTAGCAGATAGTTTAGAGGAACTGCCCCAAGGGCAATTTCACAAAGAGGCTAATATTGTCTATGCTATGGTTTCTCCCCAAATGAATACATTTCCTACACTTTAATTTATTATACCACCTGAAATTCCATTATTTGAGGACTTATTTGTCTTAACCATCTTTCTTCAAAATGCCAATAGTCTAGAGACACCAGTTTACCTGTAAGTCTGCTTAATAAGATTTTTCTTGCCACTACCAGGGTAATATCATGAGGATTCAGGGAATCAATGTTCTGACAGTGAAAATGGGAAGACAGATTATCCTGACCTATGAAACACTATGGGAAGCAATATAAATCTAAATGGCTCAAGAATATTTAGTGTTCGAGGAAAGTTAGGTCAGAGGAAAGAAAGGCCAACGAAAATATGAGCAGCTAGACTAAATGACCTTTAAGATCTCACCCAACTCTGATTTCTTAAGATTGCATGAAAATTACCAAATATAAGCATCTCCTCCTCTTCTTTCCTACAGAGTTCCCTCCTCCAAAATCACAGGTATCAGACTAGTACATATAACACCTGAATTTTACTATCTATATTTTTAAGACTACAGCCTACTTAAGTACTTAATATAAATCAATTTTAAGACTACGAACTTGTCTGGGTTTCTTAGCTATGTCACAAGTAAATCTCTTCAGTAAATAGTAAATATTAACTATGCATATTAATCAGCAGATAGTGATTTACTTTATCAAACTATTACAGAAGAGTAAATTACATTATTACTATAGTCATTAGACTACTGAGAGGAAACACAATGACCTGACTTTAACTTGAAAAGAATTTCATAACATACATAGCTAAGACGATAATTATAGGCAAATGTGTAGCCTTAAGTGTTCAACGTTTTTTTCAAAAACAAGAAAAGCTGCACATTGATGAACTAAGCATTCATCACAAAAGTTTTAAGTTTCCCAGGAAGGAAAAAAATAGAAAGCAAAAATTTAAGAACCATAAAAGCAGCACATTATTAAAAGGGAAAACAAAGTCAAATAGCTGTTTCTTAGAAAACACAAAATTAATAAACCTTAACCAGAAAAGATTAAGAAAATGGGAAGGCAAAAATAAAAAAACAAGAATTAAGAGATATAACTACAGGTACTGGAAATATTTAAAAGTCAACAGAATATTTGTGAAAACGTTTATAGAAATAAATTTCAAAATTTAGGTAAAATGGAAAAATTCCAGAATATGATCCTAAGAAAAAGTGACTTAGCAATTTACAAATATTTTAAACTATTTGCATGTGAAATAAAAACCAAAAATGAGAGCCCAAACTTAATGCCTGATGTGGACTTGTATGAGGTAAATTAGTATTACAGTAAGTATGTCAAACAGTATAACCAAATATGAACTTGAGAATTGTGCAGCTTTTCTAAATTCCACCTTTGAAATAATAAAGAGCTATCCAATTAAAGCTAACCAATAAAAGATGATTTTCTTTTGACAGTCTGGTATCCATCAAAGACTTTTTGACATCCAATAGCGGCTGCTTGAGATAGATCTAACACAGAAATAATGATCGCAGAAATTAAAAAGAAACTATGTATCAGAAACTACAAGCAATCAGAAATGCTAATGATATTAGAAACTATACTCACAAGAATTCCTTCAACAATTTTTAAAGCTACCTTGTGAATCTGATTAAGACTGTAAATGGTTTCCCTCCCATATAAAACTATAAGAAAATACAAACTTTTGCACTCAAAGTAATTACAGGGCTCGAGGATCCCCTGATGAAATAGATGAAACTTGTGAAAGTTCCAGATAAGTAAAATCTCAGCATACTAGTCAGCAGTAAAGATTTTATATACAAGAAATATTGCAAACATCATCTCTGTGCAAATAAAATGAAATACAAACACTGAATTTAATATACTTCTACTAATAATTAACTGAGGCTCTTGGAGGTAAACTTTTAAAATTTTTAAATTAAATAAAAAAAACAGATTTCTGAAGAAACATATCCTTCAAAATTTACATCAAATTGTCCCTCTCATTAAAACCCAGAGAACTCTGTAACTCCAGAATGGCATTCATAATCCTGACGTGCATCAGACGTGGGTGCATGTGTCTTATTCCTTTACAGGAACTGAAACTATCCCTGCAGTACTCAGAATGGTGCAGTCATGGATACATGAAATCAGCAAGGGAGGAGGATCTTGGGAACACAAAGTTTTTAAACGTAGTGACAGAAATCCCTTGAACTAACAGCATTATTTTAACATGAACAAGAATCATTTACAACTGTTACTGTGTTGCCTAGGAGAGAAAGCAGAATCAAGATATGCTGCTTGTGTCACTAAAAACAAAGCTTTGGAAAGTAAAGAATAAGTAATAAATCCCATAGTTGGGTCAATGAACGAAAAAAAAATGAACCTCCAACTTGGGTGCTATTTCAACAACTATCAGCAAATATGAAACATTATTCAGCTACACGACTTTTTCTGGATCAGCTGGTTGTTTGCTTAAGACAGCAAAAGCAATTTTACTTGTGAAAATTTTCATCAGTTTCCTCCAGATGTAAGAAGATCTCCTCCGCGCACTCCAGGGAAGGCGCACCAGTGATTTTCTCCTTCACGCTCTGGAACAACTGCCTCAGCATGGCCTGCAGCATTTCTTCGTCCTCACCGGAGAAACCAGCCATCCTCAGTCAGAATCAAATACCCACGCCCATTACTCCGGGTTTCAGCAAATGCCGCGCAGAGCGCACGCGCGTCCCCACCCAGCGGCCTGTGCGCTGCGCCGTTGCCCGGGAGACCGCGCAAGCGTTAGAGGTGGGGCCCTCGGCTTCCCGCGCTTCATTCAAGAAAACAAGTCACGTTAACTTGGGGACACAGAAGTCCGCAAGGACCTCCTTTAGTCCTCGCCGCGGATCTTCAGTAACAACAGAATCCAAGCTTTCCGGACAAACAGCGATAAAGAAATACCGGAAGGCTCCGAAGGGTGAGCCTAACGGGGAGGACTGGAGGTGGGGGCGGGGGGGGGAAACATGCTGCTGCGCGTGACGTCATCACGTTGAGATACATTCGTAACTGGAAGTAGCTGCAACTTGGGCTGTTCCGGCTCCTAAAGGAAGTTCAGATGCACCTTGGCTCTTCATATCCTTGGGATTTTTAGGCAGTGGGGCTGGGGGCTGGTGGAGGCCACAGAGAAAAACAGGTCAATAAAAGCAAGATAATAGGAGTGAAACTGAAAGTAGCCTGAAAAGTTTTAATAGAAGAACGTATCGCATTGAAATGTCCCAATGCTGTTTTCCTCTAACAGTAGGTATCTCTTGACTCCTACCCCTTACTAAGCACCATACTAGGAATTATAAAGAAGAGAACGCCTTCATAATCTGACATACAAAGAAATTGTAATTGCAACACTGCGCAATTGTTTTGCTAGAGAAATTCGCCAGGTTGTTGGCTATGGAAACCTAGAATCATCCTGTATCCCAATAAGACTGTCAAATGAAGCCAGAAGAAAATAAACTGGGCATGTCAAGGATAGGAATCTTAGCGGTTATATTCTAGTACATGAGTTTAATAGGGTTAGAAAAAGGAGATGAAGAGACTAGAGAAAGAAAATTGCCCTCATCTGAAAGGGGTTGTATTTGACACCTTTAAGGAGTTAGAGATTTATCTTTCATGAAGCAGAATACAATTGGATCTCAGAGCATCACCATGAGACATCACTCTGCAAGAAGCTTCAATGGCTAATCATGGTCCTTCCACTTTCCAATCTAGATAAATCCCATGAGATGTCCAGTAACAAGACTCCAACTCAGCGGAGTAATAGGTGTCTACAAAATATTCAACCCCAAGATACTAATGAATGTTAATAAGTTCTCCTTTATCCAACCTTATATTTTATTTTCCAGTCCAACTTAGAGACACTTCACCTGTTAGCCAGAATCAGTGATTCCTTTGATGACTATGCTATTATTTCCAGGAGCAAGGGCTTGATATATGTTTGCCTGGCCAAGTAGCATGTTTCTTGGTAAAATATATGCTTAATCATGATTGTATACCTACTACATTAAGAAAACATATTAGCAGAGTGTGCACACTGTAACTTTATGGGTAAAGGTATAAAACTCAATACATAAATGTGCATATATGTGTGTGCACATGCATAGAATCTACAGCAACATGAAGGTTACATATTCAGACTAACAAGTGAGTTGTATTGGTAAGTCAAACACTGGGATGTGATTTAATAGTTAAACTTTTTGGTAAAACTCAGAACAAAATAAAATGTACTTAATTCACAATAGTTTTTGCATTCCTACAAAATCGAGTGTATTAAGTATGCCTAATGTTACTTTTATATAAATGGAATTAGTTCCTAGATCCAGATTTTTTTTTTTTTTTTGGGGGGGGCGCTTCATAAGTTTAATAGAAAAAAAAATCAGGAAAAAGAAAGCAAAGCAGGAGATAGAGTTCTCCTGGGTAGAAAGGGCTGTCTAGATCCAGATTTTTATCAAGAATTTTTCATCTACATGTCCAGAACCATTGAAAGTCATATGGGCACCAGAAAAATTATTTTGTGTGAAAAACTGCCCTTTGTATTTCAAAATGTTCAGTGTCCCTCGCTTATGCTACAAATGCCAGTAAGTGCTATCAAGTCAATGTAATGACAAATATTCCCAAGTATTTCTAAAATGTCTTCTTCAGGTTGTGTGGAGTGGGTAGGGGTGATGTGAACTGCACAGTCAGAACTACTGCTCTAAAGAACATGCCCTCTGTAGCTCAGGCGGCTCAGGCATAGGCTATGAAAACCATGGAGCTAAGTTTGAGACCCAGGGACAGGGGTGAGGGGGAATGAAATTAAAGATATAGATATGTATGTATATCTTAGGGAAAAGAGAATAACCTTAAAAGAATACCTAAGATGCAAGAAGGAAAGGTGATCAAAAAGGAAGTGAAATGTGTGATGTGTTTAAATAAATCTCAGTAAATATTGTTTGGATAAAATAATTATTCTAGTTTGTGCAAGGTAAAAGGCATGGTACCTAAGTGCTATAAACAACTGTGTGTAAGTAGACTGAAGTGAGAATGATAAATTGAAGGATTATATAATTCTTGTATATTCCTAATGGGAATTTAAGATTATAAACTGGGTTAGATGAGCATAGTAAAATATCAGAATAGAGAATTGAAATTCAAAAACCAATGGGAAAAATGAAATGAGAAAAATACAAAGCATCCCCAAGCAATTTGGGGAGAAAAGAGGTCAAGAAAAATTCTTAATCTCCCCCCAAAGTCTTCAATATTTTCCAGAGACGGTTTCTGCACATATAAAATATCATTGAATAAGATGTACTTTAATATTGAATACCTAAGATTTTTGGGTTTTAGGTTGTTGTATTTTTTATATTGCAAAAAATACAGGGAAAATAGAATTGTCTCAGCAATTACACAGTTAGCATTTATGAAAACCTGAAATGTAATTTATCATTGTTAAAGATACAAAAGCCTCTCAAGATCTCAGAAACTGTTGTAGTATCCTAAGTACCTTGTTGTTCATTCAGACTATAATAACCTCACTAATTGTATGACTCAGTTGGTTTCTTTTTTTAATCTTTGCTTCTGCTTCTGACCATCCTTTCTCAGTGCCTCCTGTATTCACATCTCCCAAAAACTGTGTAGAGGATGCTATAGTATACAGCCCAGATGCTTCAGAAGCAAGCACTTTTTCCTCCAGCTTCTTTGGATATTGACTGCTGACATTTCACATCTGATTACCTTTGCAGGAATTGCCCTCGAATAAGGAAGCAGGTTATATTCCCTATCTGAGGAGACCCGTGTCTAACAACTAATCAGTGTGGTATCTAATGAGCCAGTCTTCTCCCATCAATTGGAACAACTCTGAAGTACCACTTTAGCTTTGGAGCTCCACGTGATTCGATGAAGCCTCTCCTGCAAGGGTATTACAGTTGAAGTTATTAATTTTACTTCCCATACTTGTACCAGGTGTTATTCTCAGGAGCACACACTAATAAATATACTACATACAAACTCAGATTCCCAGTGTCTGTTTCCAGTAGGATGTTATCTGCTACATAATCTAATTGGGTCAATTGGGTATTATCCCATTTCTAGTAAATGGTGTCCCTAATAGAATGAGTATCTGATGATGGCCTAACTGCTGGTCTTCATGATGTTCTGTATATAGTAGATTTTGCTAAAGTGTTCATTTTTGTTCTAAACAGATATGAACACAATAGCAGAGTCAATTACATAAACATGATTTTTATGTGTTTGCTTTAATTTTTTTTAAATAAATGAACGTGGTATAGAGGCGTGTTGGACTCATGGAATTGTAGTAAGCTACCACATAAGAAAATACAACGACCTTGAATTTGGAGAAAGTCTTCAATAACTATTGAATAATATTATCACTGTTGCCTACTTCTAGAAATTGAATAATTTTTTTAACTTTGAATTGAATATCTCATGAAACTTCTAACTTTTATAATCTAGTAAGAAGAAAGCACTTCAGATTTTCAAATTCAAAAGTATTAAAAGTGGTTCTTTTTTTCCCAAGATATAAGTCAAAATAAAATTATGATAAGAGCCTTCAACATCCCTAATTATACCTATTTTATTTTGGGGAATCTCCCATTTTAGAATAGATGTTCCTTTTTCCCAGAGGGATTTTGTCATTTGATCTAAAAGCCAAAGACTTATTTATGAAAAATTACTCCAGAAATCTGACATAGTTTGACCATTTACCCAAAATAGAGAAACTTGCCTAAGGATTTTTTTCAAATTAGCCTATTAGCTCTTGTCCTAGGCTATCTATCTTTTTTAACAGAATGCCAGTAAGACAAGAATCTCACTCTTCTGAAAGCAGGTTACAATTCACTTAACATTTACTTTGATCAAGTATAGTTGAACCTTGTTTTTGAATACTTTGTTGTAACAGTTTTTAAGTACTTGATATAACTATGATTTAAAAACCAACTACCAAATCATAACCAGAAGTCTTTTAACACAGGAAATGTAAATGTGCTACTTCAACTCATTCTTATAAGACTTACATTTAATTAGTAAACTAATACCTGAATATTAATAGAGTAGCATGGGATCATTATGGACTGAAACTTCACAATACACTTGTTTCTTGTGTTAATTTAGGTTCCACTGTAAAAAGCAAGGGCAGAGAGGGAAAAAAAAGTAGCTTAAGCAAGAAAAATGTGTATTTACTTCATATGTATGAACCAGATGTTGTCAGTCTCAGGCTGGTAGGATAGCTTTGCCATCACCAAGGATATTTCATCTTTAAATATAGGATGGCTTCTGAAGCTTCCACAATTACATTAGCTTCCCAACCTGTAGAAAGAAAGAAAAAAAAAAAAAGGCAAGGACATCACCAGAAAGTACTATACATTACTTGTATTATGTCTCATCAGCCAGAATATAACAGCAGAAGCTAGGAAGTAGTCTTTACCTGGATAATTAAAACTAAAAGCTTCAATATCCAAAAGAAGAAATGAAGAGTGGACATTGCTAGATAGCCAGAAATCTCTGCCACATATCCCTTTGGTAATGTCTTAACTTTCCACGTTGTACACATTATTAATAAATGGCTATATCAGCCATGATTCAGGTCAGGCGACAGAGTAGATAACACTAGATATTTCAAGAAATACAGGGATTTAGAGGTTTATAAAATTTCTGTAAACGCAGGTGAAGAAACTGAGCCTCCAGAAGTTATTCTAAAGTGCTACAGAACACAGTCTCCAGTTAAAACATTACTGAGCTACCATGTGTTCGCAAACCAGGGCGATAGTCAAGGTCAGAGATGGAAGACCTAGGTCTGCAAACCTCTATGATCAGTACAAATGTCCACCAAATGCCACAGAGCCATTTACTGGGAACCGAAATATGGTCTCTTATCTCTACTGAAATTTCTTCAAACACTTAAGAAGCTAGAGATAAAGAGTATGGAATGCTGTTGAAGAAAATGTCACATTTTCATATACAAAGAAAAGACTTAAAACATCTTTTCAAATGATGCAAACTGTACTTATTTTGCAGAATCTATTTCACATCTTGAATACTAGCTGCAAGAGACTTTAAAAATAGCGTTGAGGCGCACCCGGGTCAGGGTGTAGCGGTTAGGTCCCCCTGCACAAGCCACATGTATCCCAAGGACCTGTATTCACATCCCGGGGTAACAACCTAAATGAACAAAGGAATTTTTAATTAAAGTGCTTCTTCCTCTTCTTTCCTCCTGCCTGCCTGTCTGCTTGCCTTCATCCCTGTCTACACTTTTCTTTAAAAAAACACATAATTGATAGTTACAGCCTTTATGGAACAGGAAGGCATGTGTGTTTGAAGAGAAGAGAGATAATCTACAGTACTGTAGCAGAGTACTATATGTGCTAGAAACAAATTGGTCATCAATGGACACGACTGGGCAAAAACTCAATTTAGATACCACAACTGACTTGACTATTTTTTTTAACTCATTCAACTAATAAGAGTCTACCTGTGAGTAACAAGATTTCACTTTTGACAATACGCTCTCATCTTCTGACATACCCTCAACTGAAAATTATTTAGGGGATGCTAAACAAATAAAACATAATTTATGGGTAATTCATAATATTTCTTTGCTCTTATTTGGTTCTAGTGTATAATTTTATCTTCCTAGACATATTTAAAACCAAGAAATATTAAGCAAGTAGAATAAAACTTAGATCAGTCAGTTCTGCTATAAAGATAGCATTTTGTCAGTAAAGTTATCTTTGAGATAAACATAATACCATTAGAAATAATGATATTTAAAACCCAGCAAAATTCAACTCATTACTACACAACACTATTTATAGTTTTATTTCTATCACAAAAAATGAAACTATGCAAATAGTGACTCCACTGAAGTTTTGTTTGTTTTCAAGAAAGATAATAAAACTGATATCCTTCTAACTGTTCACAATCCCACCATATCATAACTTTGGAGGAAATATCCAATTCTGCCTCTAATTTATTTTTTATTGAGGTGGAATTGATATAAAGCATTGTATTCACTTTATTTTCTTCTCGTATCTGAATTTATATTAGAAAGAGTCTCTCTCAACCCCAGACCAGAACATACAGACACAGCCTTAGCCAATCAGTTGCTACTATGTGGAAATTTGTTGGTAATCCAATGAAAAAGCTTGTTATATTCTCTTTTCCTTCTCCTAACCATAGGTTACTACAGGTATTTTTTTAATCACAAAAAACTCACACATCACACATATCAGTCAATGGCAGAAAATAAATTGGATAAGCCATGGAAAGAAAACAAGATTAAAACAATTGTCCTTAGGTATCAAATACATAAGTATGGTAAACATTGCCACTGACCTTTAATTTATAAACACCATCTCACTTCAAATGGTAGTAATATGCAATGATTGATACAGAAATTTCAGTAACAAAAAGTTTTACTGATAATTCATGACCTACAGTATATAATAAAAACAAAGTAAACATAAATAGCTATGCAGCTAAGTTTTGCTTCATTGTGAACTTTAAATAAGATTACTAAACTTTAAAATTGCTTCCTTTTTTTAATGTGACCAATCATTTCTAAAGAGAGATGTAAATTAATTTATCAAGACCATGTCTGAAATATTTGAAAATTCAAATTAATTATATAACAAATTATAGAACTGAAGAATTTAAAATTTTACTTAGTAGTGAATAGTACATATGTGAAAAAATCTTCAGCCACAATGGTAATAATAAAAAAAGCAAACTAAAACAAGGTAACTTTTAAACTTAAAAATTAGGAAGTTTAAAAATACATATATTTAAGGTTCAGTAATATACAATGAAGTGATCATTCTTCTACAGTGCTACCAAGAAGCATAAATAAGCAAAATTTTCCTGAAAAGAAATTATCAAAATGTATCAAGAACTTTGACTCAATAATTATCTTTTAGGAATCTACTCCAAGTTTCATTGATGCAGTTGATGGATATATTATAAGGAAGCTTACAGAAAGGTTATTTGTAACTTTAAAATATTGGAAAATTAAGTATTTCATGCTAAAAGTTTTATAAATTGTGGTGTGGCTATATGCTGTTAATTAAAAACATTTAAAAAACATTTCATATCAATGTCTAATAAGGGGAAATATTCATATTTTAAGTGGAAAATTTGAACTTAATCTTACATATTTATTATCTGTACAGTGCATGATTATGTAGTAGGTAATACTTATACACACATACACAGATAGCACATATTACGGTATTTCTTCTACTATAATTGTGGCATCAGTATATATAATCAGGAACCTAACAAAATTCTGGTACTTTAATAGTACAAATGTACTATAGCCTCATATGTTATAGAAAAAAAATCAATGGATTGTAACTGAACTTGGTAATTTGATAAATAATAGCATAGCTGTATTGGACTGAATTGATAAGAAAATTATCAAGACAAAAAACATTTTGAATATGGTTGCTCTGGGGTTAGAGGGGAAATGACATAGAGATGCTTACTTTTTATTATAAGCTCTATCACACGAATTTAATTTTCATTAATATTTGTATTTTAATTTTATAAACAAAATGTTCGTTTAAAACATGGTAGTATGTGGGACCACATAAATAGCACTACTCTTTTTCACCACAGGTCAGTAATCACTGAGAGGCTGAGGTACCAAAATCTAACAGAGGCATCACCATGAAAGAAAATTACAAATATCTCTAATGAACATAGAATCAAATATTCTCAACAAAATATTACCAAACCGAATCCAACAATGCATCAAAAAGATCATGCACCATGGTCATGTGGTAATTATTCCAGGAATTCAAGACTGGATCAACATATATAACACTTTATGGAATAAATTACATCAAAAAGAGCAAGAAGAAAAACTACATGATCATATCAGTAGATGCAGAGAAAGTTTCTGATATGATCCCACACCTATTTATGAAAAAATATCCTGCATAAAATGGGAATAGAAGGGACATATCTCAACATAATAAAGGCCATGTATGACGAGCCCACAGCCAACATCATAATCAATGGCAAAAATTTACAAACATTTTCTTTAAGGTCAGGAACAAGGCAAACCCAAACAGCACAGACTTTTTCCTGATTGCTCTCACTTCTCAGAAATAACACAGTAATGTCCCTGCATTTATAAGAGATCATTTCTTTTTTGTAGTCCATTAAACGTACTTTTTATTAGAATTCCAAGTCAGAAAACCATTAAGGCTTCAGAATTTATGCCAAGGACAAATTGATGAGATTACTCAGATAAATAATGCCTTTCTTAAGGTTTTTGCATTAAAAATAAAAAAAAGACGAGGGCATTCATACTTTTATTTTCAGTCTAATCTAATTTACTTTCTTACTCAGTGGATGTGATTCTTCATTATTTTTTGTTTTGCTCTTTAGCTCAATAGTTGCTAAACAAAGTAATAGGAATTTTAAGTCCCATTTTATTGAATGGATTATAGTTAAAGTTATCAGAATTCCATTTAATTTATTAACTTTATCTTAATCGTTACTTCTTTGATGAACACAGGTTTCAAAGTAAAATGGAATTCATGTCAGTCCTGGTCTTAATTATAGTAGCTCTCACAGTAAAGTTAGTGATTGGCGGCATAGAGGAAGGGGTTCTTAATACACTGAGTATCTGAAAATTTGTGACTCATAGGTTTATCTTGAATATTTCAATATAATATAAAAATATATAGAATGGCATCATGAAAAATAATTTGAAATAATTCAGCAAATCAAGAAGATAGGTCACTAATTATCACATCACATTCATTTAATACCTCTCTACTTTATAAATGTTTCCTGAGTTTCTATTAAATATTATAAGATAGAGTCAGAAAGGAAAAGATATATTCATATTTATTTTTATTATTTAACCTATTTAAAATTCCAAGAACACTATTAATAAATAGATATGAAGCATTTCTGCCATGTCTGAAGAGAAAATGCTGTAGTCAAGCTTTGTTGCCTGTCTTCTTTGTCATGTGATGTTAGGTAAATCATAGATAGCTAGATGATAGATAAAATCAAAAGACTAGTAGTCAATATCCACTTCTACATAAAAAATACCCCCAAAATCTAGTGTCTAGAATAATAAACATTGGTTATCTCATCAAAATCAAAATCCAGAAATTACTGAACCGGGTACTTCTCTTTCAAGGTCCTTCATAGAGCTACAAGACTGTATTAGCTATTGACAAAAATCAAAGTGTCATTTACAGACTAAAAAAGTACTGATTGAAATTATCAGTATAATTGTCAAAAAAGATTGTTTAAATCTCGAAAATCTAGATGTTAATGTTGAGACTTTTTCCTATTAATAACAACAAAAGTACAAAGACTTGCCCTGTAGAAAAGATACATAAATTGAATGACCCAAATCTAGACATTTCTGTGTGATCAACAGAATTTTCAGAAAGAGAATTTTTAAAAGGGTGAAATCAGTGATTACTATAATTTAAGAAAAATTTACAAGTATATAAAGATATACATTTTCAGATAGAAAAGACATGCCTGATACCCAAAACAATGAATAAATAAATATATATTTGCACCAGTGGGCTGGTGGGAATAAGTTCACAGACAGAAGAATAAGAATCAGAGATGATTAGAATTCTTAGCATCAACAGTAGAAGCTAGAAAATAGCAGAAGACAAATTTTGAGGGAAAAAGAATTTTCAAGTTGAAGTATACACACCAACTATTAATTACTGTCAGAGTAGAAAGATGACATTTACATGGAAGTAAAATGCTCAGAAATTTTGTCAAGAAACCATTTCTTAGGAAGCTACTGAAGTATATGCTCTGCCAAAATGAAGTAGTCAATCAAGAAAGTCAGAGACATGAAACTCATAAAATAAAACATCACAGAAAAAGAGATAAAGGGTTTCTTAAATGGTGAATGACAACCAGTTTAGGCCCTGAAGTTAACCAATACCTCCTGAAGCAAGAAACTGGAGGGCTTTTCCTAAGACCTAAAGGAAACTGACAGACTTCTTAATTTTTTTTTTTAACAGTATCAAGTTTCTTGTGTCTTTTAGATTTTTGCAACATAACGGTGAAGAATTTATGACAGTTACATAAAAACCTAAGTCATTCTAATGAGACACTTACTAACTCCAAAGACAAAAATTGACTATTGTACAATTTTTGTCTCAGCAATCAACTATATGTACACAGTAATAATAGAAAGCTATAATCGCCATAATGTAAAAACTAAAAGTTAATTTCACCAAAAATTGTGATGTAAACATATTCAATAATGGAGGACAATTTGTGAAAGGAGGCTAAACCTCTTTTTCACAGAAGGAAATCAATTTATAATGCTAAAGTTTATAGACTAAAAAATAAGAATTTAGGCAAAATTTTTAGAAGTAAATTTTAAAAGAAATAATTTAAGAGTTGAAAATTCAGCGAAGTTATTTGGAAGTGGGGAGGCAATAAAGTCCAGCTTCTTTTCCTTATAAACATTGTATTGCTACTTGATTTTTAAATTATGTACATGTATTAATTACTTTGATTAAAAAAAATATAGGGCACATTTGCTTACAAGTATAATAATGAACCCAAGTTTAATTTAGGTCAATTAAAAATACCATCAGCTAGACTACAGAGAAATGTCAAATTAATTTTAGGACCCCATATCTGCCCATTACATACAAAGATTTTCTCACTCCAGAGACACAAAAAATCCTAGTCTCTATTTACATTGATGTATTTGCTCCATTTTTCTTTGTTTCGATTGATTTTACTTCTCTTCTTCCCTGTCACTCCTGCTTGCTAGCTAGCTGTTCAGTCTCTTTTCTCCAGCTCTGCACTGATTTCACAAGAATATAGTATACAGTTTTCAAACTGACTTCATGTCTGTGTCCCTTGGTTCAAACTCTAAGCACTGAGACTGTAGAACTATGTCTTAGTACAAGTTGTCTTCCCCACATGGGATCACACAATACATACATGACCACCCAAACCCAACAGTTCAACAAGGTTTTTAGAGGGATAGAATTTCAAAGTGACTACTGTTGTAAAGTATATAGACATAGCTAGTTCATCAAACTATCCTTTAATAATCTGACTTACCTTGAAACTTGAAAAATGTACGAGCTTTAGGGAGTTAAATTTCTCTTTGTCAATTAAAATCGATTTCAACAATATAAACAAAAGCAGAGATGATAAACATGCTTGGTATATACAAAGGGAAAAAAACACAAAGTGAAGAATTTTGTTTATTTTTTAAAGGAAAGGTGCAGGCAGGAATGAAGGCGAGTAGGCAGGCAGGCAGGAAGAGGAGGAAGTAGTATTTTATACCATTTGTATTTAGTTGTTTATCTTGCTTGTTGTCCCTGGTCCTGGTATTTGAACCCAGGTCCACAGGATGCTTGTGAACCTCACTCGGCTGGAGGGGGCGAGCCTAACACTACTC
Organism: Solenodon paradoxus; assembly: GCA_004363575.1. Lineage (NCBI taxonomy): Eukaryota > Metazoa > Chordata > Mammalia > Eulipotyphla > Solenodontidae > Solenodon > Solenodon paradoxus. The sequence goes on from RJWH01000020.1 coordinate 837,846, forward strand.
TATCAGGCTGTGCCACGGAGGAAGTATTTACAGAGAGAACTAGAAAATTACTTTTAAATTCTTGATATTTGACTTTGCATCTTAAACTTTTTTCCATGAGATTATCCTGTAGTCTGAAGATACATCACATTTTATACTTGACCTAGTTTGAGTGAATATCTGCTGTTTCAACTGTGACACATTGATAAAAATATTAACATTGTTAAAAGCCTAAAACACTCCAAGGTAGGTAGTACATGTCCAGTGATTTCTTGGTAGTCAGCCAACTTTAGCTAACCTTCCCTGAGGTAATAATAATTATGGATTTGCCTCTTCAAACAAAATAGCTCCAATTAAAAAAAATAAAGCTACATAAATATTCTTACCTGTGCAAAGAAAACTAAACCCCAGAGATTTTAATTAGTACTAAAATATGAAATGTCTTGGAGTTTTGCTTTCTCAATCAATTTTCCTTCTGCCCAAGACATAATAGCAGGAGGGAATGGAAGTGGTGTGATGAAAATTATAAGGCTAGCGCTTTTAGATTTTATACTTTCAAAGGAGTGATAAAATAAAAAATCTCAGTAACTTTAATGTGTGTTATATGTGTCACACCAGCTCCCTGTGTAGTTTTCTCTCAATCAGGTCTAGGCCCTGCTTCAAATATCAAGACATAGAATACAACTACAGCGGTCACTGGTACTCATCACAACTTTGATTGCCTGTAGTAGACCTAGGGGAGAGAACGAGAGCATTTAGCATTGTAAGTGCCTACATTAAAGTAGCTACAAGGCATGGTGTGTGGATATAAAAAAGGGTTTAAAAACGCATACAGTATAATGCTATCTACTTACTAACTGAAAAATCAAGATTCCCAGAAAGCAGTAAAACAGTTTAAAAAATAGCTGAACTTACTGAAATAAATTATTTTTAAAAAAGAAAGAAAAACTAATTAAAAAAAAAAAAGCATAAGGTATTGGTTTCCTCAAATTCAATCACAGTAAATATAAACTTATACTGTTATACCTACTGTCAAATAAGTGATTTATTTTATCAATACTTCATTATTTTCCTTAGTTGGACAGGTTAGGGAAGGGAGGATGATATTTCTGACAATGTCTTTAAAACTCTACCTGTGTAATAGTCAGTGATCTGGAAATACATGACTCTCCAAGTTAGAAGACCAAAGAAAAAAATGTATAATTTTAGTATTTTTCTGTTGCTTGTTAGCCTATAGATACCAAAAATCTATTCGACTTTTAATATCAAGACCAAGCTTACAGCACCATCTTTTTAAGGCTAGTGATTTCTTTGTCAGCATCACTAGATAAACCTAAAAGAAACATGAGAATCCCAGAGAATAAAATACTCTGCCAGCAGCTACTTTATGACACATTTTAGAACAGAGTAGATAACCTCAGGGACCCATGAGTAAGGAGTAAATGACAACCAGAAGTCTGCTGCTGTGAAATCAGCATCTTGCTGTTTGGTGTTTTACAGAACTAAAACGTTTAACTAATCTTGAATTCATAATTGCCTTTCTCTATCTCTTTGTTGAGAATGTTGAGCTCTTTGCTTCCCTTTGCTTTAAGTGTTACATAAAAATTATTTCATGTGGGTGAAAACAGCAGCAGACAGAAGAGAAGCATAAATACAATTGTATTCAACTTGTGTACTGTGCGTTGTCACCCTGTAATCATGATAATAATTTATGATATTGTTTTATCTTCTCTAAGGTCTTCAGAAGCTTCTAAATGTCACTAACAGGAATGAAGACTTACTCTGGAGTAAGTCCTAACATTTTCTGAACTTGGCTAAAGATGACAGAATTTTCTCTAAACTGCTGGTATTTTTATCCTCTCATCTACAACTCCCCCACTACCCCTTCCCCAGGACAACTTCTTTCACAATTAAATATATGCACTATTTATATTCACTATGAAAATGTGTTAATATGTAGTTGTGATAGAAGCAATAAATTATATAAGGAAGACTTGAATGATTTATTTTTTTCCCAAAAGTTTAATCCTTTGTTCGACTTTAAACTTTTTTCCAAGCAAAAAGTCAAGACACATAATTCTTTTTTTGATACCTCATTTGTAAGGTTTTGAATAAAAGTATAATAATCTGTAGCAAATAGATAATAGACTGAGGTTCAAAAACTCTTGCTATTGATTATGTATATATTTATTCGAGAAGATCAATGTATTTTAAAAGAGAAAAGCCTCCCTGTGGTAAAAAAAAAAATAGAAACAAAGTTCATAACTTTTTTCAGATATCCAAATGAATGCCCAGAGACACCTATACTTACCATTTAATAACTTGCTTATAAATATGAACCAAAAAAATTATCAGTTTCACAGCTAGTATAAAATCCCCAAATTTTTTACACAAAGAATATTTATTTCAACTACTGATTTATCTTTATTTAAACCTCAAACTTTTTTCAAATTATACCATCTGTACCATCTTAAAATGTATCTAATCGAAAAACAAATTTCGTGTGTGTTTAGACTGCTATATAAAGCAATCAAACATATTATAATTTAGTAATAACTAGATGTTATATCAAATTATTCACTCCTGATTAATTCTCATAATGAAAAGACTATCAGCAATAAGTTATATCAGAGAAACTGGGAAGCAAAGACAATACATACTGAACTCAGCACCATTCAGTATTGCTATTCTAACCCTCCTTTTCTCTCCTTTCATATTGTAATAGAATGCTTCAGATTAGCAGACATTTTTCCTTACTAAAAAAGTCACTTGATTAATAAGGCATTATGGTCCCCATTCTCTTATTTTTGTTTAAGCAGAAAAAAAGCTAAATAATCAGAGATTTAAAAAAAAATTAAAAATTCCAAAAGGACAGCTTAGCTAGTTTTGATGACAAAGAATTTTAATATTATCTTTGTCAATTTTTTGGAAACCAAGAACACAATCTAAAAGACAAGTATACTTATACCTACCAATGAAAAAACAACATTGAAAGAGGAAAAATAAAAGCATATTACGACACAAATTAAAACAGATTGTGGTCTGGTAAATTCACACTGATGCATAACTTAACATTTATTGAATGATTTTTCTACTGGATTTTGTTCTAAGCAGCTGACATGTATGAATTAATGTGATATGCGCACAATGATTCTAATGTATAAAACTTTTTTTTCCCCTATGTTTCTAATGAGGAAACAGAGTCAGGAAAACAAAGATAAAAACCATGTTTAAGGGCACTGAATACCGACTAGCAGTTAGTGGTGCTGGATCAAAACCAGACTGTCTGGTCCCAGAACCCTCTTAACATCTATTTTATTTTATCTCTAAAAACAAGGCTCATATTATAAAACGTTATATTACTGCTATTTGCCAAAATAGAAAAAAAAAGAATCGGAAGGCATTTCATAATAAATAGCAAAGCATTTATATGGAAATCAATTTTCAATATATGAAGTTCAACACAATCTTATTATCAAAATAAAAATAATATAGTTTGTTCTGTTTTGTTTATATTCTACCCATAGCCATGTTCTAACCTTGATCTCTGGTTAAAGCTACCATTGTTACTACTACTACTGAATAATATACATATAAATCTGGGTATGAGTTATTTTAGACAAAATAGCAAAATTGGCTTTTACACATTTTTTTTTCTAGAGTGGAAAAATATAGTGTATCAGGGTCTTTCAGATACATAAAGGAAAATACTGTATAAAGTCATCTCGGAATACCTAGTTTCTGCTTATGTGTAGTACAGAAGGAAAGAAACTGTCTCAGAGGGAGACGATAGACTGATAGATCACTATATATTATAATTTGTTTAATATCTATGGTATTTATTTGGCAAAACTAATATATAAAAATCCACATCTTGAATCTAGATTGTTTTCTGAGAAAGTTGTGTCATATTTCTTCATTGTTACATTAGGGACATAATAGGGCTAATATGTATAAACCCTGAGGACACAGGTATCAGTTAAAAGTCATGGTTGCCTTAGAGAGTAATGCATGTAACAAAGATATGAAAATGGTCCCAGAAAGACATAAAAAATGTCAGTCTTTGGATAAATACATCCAATGATCAACATGGTAGCAATCCTAATGGGATTCATCATCTCAAAAGATAATTCTCATTCGGATGACCTGTACTGCGACTTTCCTGGGATCACCTTTGTATTTTTTGAAATAAAATTGCCACTTCCATAGAGAATTGCCTGGAAAATGACTTTCTCATAGAACAGCAGTCTAAGGTCACTTTGAAATATAGTGCAGTCTGAGAATTAGTAAATATTCTAAGAGGATGGTCTCTGAATCTTCTAGACTGAGCTGATTTCCAACTCTATATTTTGTTTGGCACTACAATAGACTCAAATGTAGAACTGAAAACCCAGGACTTTCAAAGTGTTAATGAATTTAGTCACAAATCTATTAAGTTGACTGTGAAAATATTATATGCACATGTGTATAATCTTTTTATTGTAGAAAGATAAATCCTTTATGGGAGACCTTCAGGAAATCTCATTTGGGGAAACTGAAATATCAGCCACCACCATGGAATGATATTTTGCCACCATAAAAGAAATGTTTAAGATCAACCGATTAGGACTTTTTTTTGTTGTTCTTACTCAAAGAACATCAAGATCCACAATCCTTTCTTAGAAAGTAGGCTGCTATCCTTCTGGGAAGTTTCTTGTAGTATATAAATCCTCAGTTCAAAGCAACTTTGTTTAGATATCAATCTTGGTTGTTTTTTGTTTGTTTTTGTTTTTGTTTTCTGTTTCTTAAAGGATAAGAAGAATTCACCCTTGATGCCTCAAATAAGATATGAGGATTATGAACTGATGGTCTCACCTTGGCCCTAAGTTCCTTTTCTAAGGAAAGTAATAAAAGGGGTTGGAAAGCTTTGACTCTTTCTGACCTTAACACAGCCTGCTAGTTAGTGAGTGCTGTGCAGTAGATATTGAATAAATCCTTTGTCACTTACTCCCCATCTCTAGAACTCCAAATATTTTGAAAAATTGAAGAATCCCAACCTTCAGGCAGAGGGCAGGAGTAGTGCAGGCAATATCTGGATATTGCTTGTCTCTATGAGCTAGAAAAAAGGAACACTGTATCTTCATTAGTTAATGTCTATATCTTGAAGACTTATTATTTCTCTTTGTCATGCAACAGTTTCAACAGATAAACTAAACCAATATGGAAAGTACCTTTAATTTTGACAAGTCTAAGAACAGTACAGAAAACAGCCAACATTTAACTGAAACTCTCCAAACACTGACCCCATGTAAGTGCAAATGTGGAATAATATGATAAAAAACTATTACATTGAAAAGTAAGTGGAGAGGATGCAGAAAATGTGCAGGCCTAATAATTCTGGTAGTTTGTGGAGCCTGTAAGACTAGAGGGAAAAAACTGTACATAAACACAATACACTAGTTGATACAATTTTTTATAGTAGTACAGATTAACATTTCTAATGCTGCAACTCATGTATTCTCTAATTGAAAAATTAATAGAAGGTAGATGTGGGGGAATTGAAGTGTAATTTGTAGATAAACCTATAGGTTATGCTAGAATAATCCATGTGGTAATGAATTGAAGTCATCAGTATGAACTCATGTTTCCTGTAATATAGATAGAAATGTCTGGAAATAGAAATATTTGTAGATATTTATTTGTTTATAAGTTAGTATACAAAAGTTTAATTCCTCGATTACTAGCTGAGAGGGCTGCAAGCAATGACATCTAAATACTCAGACGTAGTTTCTACTCTCATTCATTCTGGTTTCTAAGACTCAGCTGTTTATCCAAGGATTCATTGCACCAGTTAGATGAATGGCAGATTCTAGAACTGGCATGTTAAAAATATAACATGAATTGAATCTTTTGGAGTTTCAGAAAGTAAAAAAAGTGCTGAAAGGATAACAAAAATCCACAATGATGTGGGTTTTTCAAGGGCACAAAAAGTCAAATGAAAGCTCTTTATGGTCAAAAGGGGTAAAATTTGAGCAACAAGTAGATAAAGTAGCAATGGATTATAAGCCAATATCAAGTAAAATTTCTATGATTCCACACTTAAATAAGTGATTTTAAAATAAAATAATGAGGATGGACAGTCTCATATAATGAAGAATTTCAAATAATTGATGTAGATATTTTTCCATACAGCAGGTGGAACAAAATTCCCAGTCTTAAGTGTGTTCTGTTCCTAAGGACTTCTTCCAAATGTTACAATATGGAAAAAGAAAGAAAAGAGTAACTTCCCATTAGGAAAACCTGACAAATATTATCTTATTCAGGCATCAGAGTCAACACCAATAGTTTGTTAAGTTGATAGCATGCAAACTTAATATGATTAATGAAAACAGCACTTTACCTCTGAAGTCTACCTCTAAAATCATACAATGCTAGACTACAGTGAGAAAAATATTAGAAAATCATAACTGAGACACATTCTGCAAAACATTTAACCAATACTCTTCAAAAACAAGTCTGAGCAATTGTCACAGCCAAGAAGAGTTTAAGAAAACATGACAACTAGTGGAATGTGGTACCTTGAATGAGACTCTGAAAGGATGAAAAGACATTCAGCAAAAACTAAGAAAATCTGAATGAAGTCTTTATATAGTTGTAAACACTTTGGTTAATAGTAATGTGTTAGTAATAGTTCATTAATTGTAATACATGTGTCACATTAATGTAAAATATTAATAATAGGGGAAACTGAGTGAGGAGTATATGGCAATTCTCTGTACTATCTGCAGTTCTTTTGGAAATTCTAAAGCGCCTCTAAAAAATATAAAGTGTATTAGGAAAAATATTGCGCATCTCACTGTATGTACTTAGTTGAATTTGTAATCTTTTGCAAATGCTGGTAGTCTTCACTGATTTAATATATTTTAAGTGCTCTGACCAAAATAACAATTTAAATTTTAAAACAAATTTTTAATAGAACCACAGCTAACATCATACTCATTGGTAAAAAAAATTAAAAGATTTTCCTCAAAAATCAGAAACTAAACAAGACTGTCCACTCCCACCACTATTATTTAATATAGTACTAGAGGTCTTCACCAAAGATAGGATAAAGAAATAAAAGGAATTCAAAACAGAAAAGAAGGTGTGAAACTATCACTATTTGTAAATAACACAATCATGTACTTTAAATATTGAAAAACTGTACTAAAAAGCTAATAGAAACTATAAACAAGTATAGTAAAGTGGCTGCTACAAAATTAATTTACAAATCTGTCATATTTTATACACAAAAACTTAAATTAAGAAATAGTCCTATTTAGAATTGCCTCAAAAAGAATAAAATACCTAGAAATAAATTTAACAAATGTGAAAAACCTATGCAATGAGAGTTGCAAGGCATTGTTAAAAGAAATGAAAGAAATACAAAGAGACTGAAAAACATTCTATGCTCATGGGTAAGAAAAATGGTCACTTCAACTTAAAATTACAGATTTACATGATCCTGATAAAAATTCCAATGATATTTTTCAAAGTAATAGAATAATGCGAAAATTTGTACCAAACCACAAAAGACCCTGAATAGCTACAGCAGTTCTTAAAAAAAAAAAAAAAAAAAAAAGAAAAGTAAAGAAAAAGAAAAAGAAAGGCAGTACAATAGAGGTATTCTACTTTCCAACTTCAAAATATAGTACTAAAATAAAATAGATACACAGATCAATGGAATAGCATTAAGAGCCTTGAAATAAACCTACATGTGGTCAGTTAAGTTTATGACAAAGTTGCCATAAGCATGCAATGTAGAAAGAAAATTCTGTTCAACAAATGGTATTGGGTAAAATGGACAGTCACATAAAAAATAATGAAACTGAAATATTTCCTAACAGCATACACTGAAATAAATTCAAAATGGATTAGAGACATGAATGTTGGATAAAACTATAAAATATATAAAGGAAAACATAGGTCATATACTTCAAGACATCATCTTCAAGGATGTGTTATGTTTGGGGACTGAACTTCAATGGCAAGGGAAATAAAAAACTAAATGAATAAATGAAATTACATCAAATTAAAAATTTTTGTACAACAAACGAAACTATCTCCAGAAGAAAAAGACATACTACTAAATGAAAGAAGATAATTGTACATTGTATATCTGACAAGAGATTGATATCTAAGCTACATAAATGGCTTATATAATTCAATAACAACAAAAATGACCCAGTCAAAAAATGAAAAGAGAATATCAGTAAATGCCTCTCCAAAGAGAATATACAAATGACCAAAAGACACATGAAAAATACCTTCATCACTTTAAATTAGAGAAATAGAAATAAAAACTATAACGAAATATCACCTTATACTGGTAAGAATGTCCTATACCAAAAAGGTAACAAAAGTGTTGGTGAGAATGTTTCAAGAGAGGAATCCTCATATCCTGTTGGTGGGAGGATAGGCGGTACAACCACTTTAGAAAACAGTGGAGATTTCTTTAAAAATTAAAGATAACTACTATATGATCCAGTAAACCCACTTCTAGCCATCTATCTGAAGATATGAAAATATTAACCCAAAAAGATATATGCATCCCCATGTTTATTGCAGCACTATTTACAATAACCAAGAAATGGAACCATCATAATTGTTCATTGACAAATGGATGTGAACAATCTGAAATGTACATACTATGGAATACTATTTAGCCATAAAAAGACAAAACTTTGCCATTTGTGACAGTATGGAGGGAATAATGGTATTTTGCTGAATGAGGAGAGTCAGAAGGAGAAAGACAAATACTGGATGATTTCACCTATATTTGGAATACAAAGGATAAAGTGCAAGGAAACTGATAAAATAAAATTAAAATTAGTCTTTGGATTTATTTTAGCAAGGTTAGGATGCCAGACACTGAGGGAGTGGGATTATGTTGGTGGAGGGCCTACTTATTATTCATTTATGTATTTATTTACTATTTATTTTTCTTTCTTTTCTTTCATGTGTTTTTTGATATTGTTTTTTTTGTTTGTTTAAAAAATTTTTTAAATGTCAAGTACACCAGTAAAAATCATTAAGAAACCTAGCTATTTAGTGCAGGAATGTAATTCTCCATTTTGCCCTAAAAATGGAGCTTCTAAGAGTACAGTTAGATTGCTTTTCAGGTACTTTCTCATGATTTTGTTTCCACCAATGGATATTTTTAAAACTTTGAGCATTAGTGAGGTAAGGTAACATAATCTGTAACATATGTTGCTAATTAAATCAGTAAACAATCTTTTAAAAATCAATAGGGATGGAGTACAGAATTAAATCCTATTATAAAAATCAGGAATTAGATTAGATAATGTACTGTAATAGATTGGTATTCCACAAAAGCTTTGAAAAGCCTGTTAGATACATTTGTGCAGGTCCAAGATTCCTGTAAGACACTGTTTGGACTTAGCTTTTAGCTGCATTGAGTCATCAAAATCTAATTTTCTAGGGCTGCAATGAGTTTAGCATGGAGACATTTCAAAGCAGTTGCAACCAAATACTTGTCTCAACCACAGAACAACAACAACAAAGCAAAACAAAAACAAACTCAGTCCAAAAAAAAAAAAAAAAAAATACGCTCAGCAATGTAATTTTGCTCAACAGAGAATTTTGCAAGATAAAATGTTGCAAATATGTAGTCACAGTCAGTTGGGAGGGGAGCTGTTCATCCTGAAATTGTAACATGTTATTACAGTATAAAGAAGTGAAAATAAATGTTTATTTTTTATAATACCTACAACCCAGCATGACCCTGGAGTTTGAACACTAATATATAGTGGGTTTGAGAATCTATGTAACTTGCCTTAAAAATAAGGCCTTTTTAAAGAGTTTGAGGAATGGTTTACTAAATTTTACAAGCAAATCCACAATGTTGTGCAATCATCATTAAAATCTAAGTTTAGAATACTTTTGACCCCACACATAAAGACTCCACACCTATTTGTGGTAACTTTTTTCTTGTTCTTTCAAGTTCCAATATTCTCTGTCTTGCAGCACCTGTAATGAACTTCCACCTATGAATGCAGAAGCATGGGTAAAGAGTGGGGCCTCTTGGGGACAGGAATAGAGTCTCTGCAACATGGTCCTGGGAAAGGGGGATGAAAATACTGGCAGTTTGAACCTTCCAGGGGGAAAGAGAACCCTCAGACTGGAAGCTGAGAGGAGCGGCAGCCTCTGTCTAGAAGACAGCACCCAGGGGAGTTTCTGGAGCAAGGAACTGAGCACTGGGAGATATGAAATTGGGTCACAAAAAAACAAAGCAATTTTTTAAATAATATGTGAATATTTAATGACACAAATATCATTGGGTATAATACTGTGTGTGATAATGAATATATTTCAGAAATACCGTGATTGATAAACTAATACAGAGATGTGTGAAGATAAATTTAATTATTATACTACTCTTCCATCCTCCACTATTATTAAGAGTCTGGCATGCGTCTTTCACGAGTCTTCATGTCATAAATCTATATAAAAATACACATATGGTATTTAAATGAATCATTTTAGATAGAATTTAAATGTGAATTTGAATTCGTCATTTCATGCAACATGATGCATGAACATACTTATAATAAATGCTCTCTAGCCTATCATAAAATTCCATATTATGGAAATACTAGAGTTTATTCAGTTACAACTTTATGGATTCAGGTTGTTTCCAGTCTCTACCCTCTCTATAATTTAATAAAAATCTCCTACATAAATCCTATACTTTATTGCTATAGAGCAGATTCCTGTAGTATATGGGTATTCCCAATTTAAATAGACTTCCAAGGTTACTTTCCAAAAGATAGAAAATTAGCTTTCCAACTAATAATACATGATAGTAACTCTTTCCTTATATACTCAGCAAGTTAGATGTCTCTCTTTTAGACTTCTACCAATTTCATAAATGAAAATGTCATCTCATTGTTGCTTTAATTTCTATTTTCTTGATTAATAGTGAGATTGAGAAGTTTTTACACAATTTTTTTTCTCTTAGTGGTTTTCTCATTCACAGTCTATGCCAATTTTTCATTTTCTATTGGATTATCTGTGTTTTAATAAGTTTGGAGGTCTTTTTATATTAGGGGTATTACTCCTTTGCATCATATATAGCATGAAGTTAACAATGTACCTACTGTGAAATTATTGTGAGAATTAAGTGGTTTAATATATGTGTACCTACTGTGAAATTATTGTGAGAATTAAGTGGTTTAATATATGTGAAGCACTTAATATGGTGCATAATTCATTGCTAGTAGTTAAAATAGCTTCTGTTTTAGTTAATCCTGCTAATGTTGTCCCCCAAAATTTATTTTATCTTTTGAACTTATTTGGGATATCATTTGTTATTAAATGTGTCTTTAATTTTGAATAGACAAATAAATCTAGTTTTTCTTCATGTCTTATTTATAAAGGTCTCCCTGGCTACTTTATACAATTTTTTTCTGACGCTCTTGTCTAATATGCTTATTGTCTTTGTTTTAACATTTAGATCTTTAATAAATCTTAGATTTAATTGTATATATGGGAAGAGATAGAGGTTTGGTTTGGTTTTGTATATTTTTTCAGATGAATAACTGTTATGTCAACATTATTTATAAAATCAATAGTATCCAATTAATATCTATCATAATATTTTAATTTTATGTATATTTTTGCACCTCTTTCTGAATGCTTTATTGTGTTACACTTACTAGTTATTTCTTGTCTTGCTTATACATTGCTGATTTGATTACAATGGCTTCATAGCAAGGTTTAATGTCCAGCGAAGCAATTTCTTCATCTAAATTGTAGTGCTTTTATTCTAAATTTTACTTCTTTTCATGTTTTTTTGCTTATTGCTGTAAAATTGACCCCTTGACCTTTACATGAAATTTGACCTTTACATGAAACTATTTGTTTGGTGTGGAGAACTGCAGAGATGGGAAGGGTGAATGCCTTTTAGGAGGACATAGGGGACTCAGCAAATGTAATCACAGACCTTGCTTATAGTCACTGCCCACAATTTTTTCCAGTCTCTCTGCCCGCACTCTACTTTCTGCCAAATAAACTCTGCTCCCAATATCTGTCTTAGGCTCCGATTTGGGGGAACACAAATTATAAGACTTTTTTTTACGTAAGTAAGAATTTTAAAAGGTCATAACTTGAATTTACTCCAGAGAGTAGTGTTGGTTGATCATGGGATTAGTATGGTATACTCTCCTTCAATATTGCTATATAATTAGTATTTGGGAATTTGAGTTCCTTTTTTATCAGATGGATAATTTGGAGGGTGTTGACTTTAAAGTAACTAAGATACTAATATGTAATAATAATTACAGCACATGGTTTACAAAAGTGTCTATTTAAGAAATTTATTTATTTTTTAATAAAATATATAATTCATTTTCACAAATGTTCCAATTATAGACATACCCTGATGACCTAGCAGATTGGGCCACCAGATGTACTCCAGATACATCCCACGGACCCAGATTAAAGACCCAGGGCCAAGGAGAACAACCAAAATGAATAACTCAATGAAATAAATAAAAATGTTCCTCTCTCCTCTCTCTTCTTGTCTGCCTTCCTACTAACCTTCATGGCTGCCTGCACCTTTCCTTTATTTAAAAAAAAAAAAAAAGTTCCAAGTATATATTGAGAGTATGTAAAGTTCCTGCTGTGTATGAGTGAGCTTCTTGTATTGTTTTGCTTCTATTAGTTTTTGTTTATTTTTTCAGGAGAAACTATTCCTTGTCTCAAATACACATTTCATAACTCAGAAACACAAGTAAGTGATAAACTTGCACAGAACTCAAACTAAAGAAATTCTTCACATTCCAAAATCACTTTGCACTCTGAGAGATACCAGCCTTCCACGTATCCTCAGAATCTTTTTGTAGAAATCTGCTTATTACTTCTTTCATGATTTGGACACAGCAAACTCACAAGCTGCAACCTGCAGGGATATAATGAAAATTCCAACATATGAAATCACAGCTGCTTGACCAGAGGCCACATCTGAGGTTTCCATAAAACACTGAAAGCCATGATGTTGTTCTCCTCAACACCATATATTATTTAAATAGTTTATGTCCACACTGCTCTGTAAAATAACATGAAATCTTTAAAATTATATTCCTGTTTTGCTTTGTGTATTTTATTGATACTATTTTTAGTGCACCAATTTTTGTGTGCTTTATGGTGATGTAAGTATGATGCTTTTGCCTATAATTCTTACTTAGTCTTGTTTTAATTTGCCACATTAAAACTTGCCACATTTTGGTTTTTCATTTACCTGGTATCATTTTGATTGGCCCTTTATTTTCAACTTTTTCCTTCCACTTTGTTTGAAATACGTTTAACTAGATTTATTTCTACCCAAGCTGAGAAATTCCCCAACTTTTAACTGTGAACATCAATAGTTCACATGTTTTAAATGATCACTTTTTTTAATCATTTTGCTTTGTTTTATGTTCACTATGTAGCTGCTTTTCCCCTAATTTTCTTTCTTTACTTCAAATGACATGGAAATAATTTCCCTAGTCTTTTTTTTAGCCTTTCTATTTTTAACAAATATAATTAAGCTATATTTCTCTATTAAAATAAAATGTCAACAATCTCTTCTATAGTTTCAATTTGGCTACTCCTTCCATAATAAGATAAAAAAATTTTAGGATTATTTTATACTGACTCAGTTCAGCTATCCCCCTGATTAAAACCTTTGACATATTTTACGCCCCCACTCAATATTCCTCTCTACCCACAACTCTGTTTTCTCTAACATAATTTAAATTCTTGGATTCTAGTCTGTCATTTTAATTTCTCTTACAGTTTATCTCTTGTTTCAAAAATCCTTTCTAATTTCTCAGCACTATTACTAATTCCTTATAGTTTGTAACTAAAGATTTATTTTCTCCTTACCCCCACACTTAGCCTTTCTCTAATTTGAAAGCTCTCATAATTCAATTACAATTTACTATATCATATATCATAAAGTATTTTTGTTAGATGGGACATAGAACTGCTACCTTTTCTAAATTCTTACAAGTTCAAAATAGACTTAATTTTCTCCCACAAATGTATGGCTATAACATGGAGAATAACTTCTATAGTGGCGCTCCTTTTTCTCTCAGACTTTTGTCATTATTATACTGCATGCTTGTTTGTAATATTGTAGAAGAGATGTCTAACAACTAGCTTGAGAATCTGGTTTCTTTTTTTCTTTTTAGAAAGTCTTTATCCTTGTAATGCAGAAATATTACTATGCCAGGCTCTTTGTAGTGAATCCTGTCTGAGTCACAGTGACTCTTGTTTATCTGCAATCTTTCATCTGCAGAGAAAAAACTTTTTATATATTCTGCTTAATTGCCACTTCTCTGTTTATTCTTTTTTTCTCTTTCTAGAACTCCAGTTTTATTATCTTCTGATTCCTAAAGCTGTCCTCTTTTCCTCGTGATTTACATCTCTCTTATATATTATTTTGCTTTTTTCTGTTTCAGGTTATTATTTTTACTTAATCTCTCAAACCTTTAATTTAGCTCTCAGCAAGGACTAATCTTTTCTCCAGTTAGTCGAATGAGATTTTTATGTTTAAATTGTGCTTCATAATTCTAGAAAGTCTTTCTTGGTGTGTGCTATAATTTAGTCCTTCAAAGTCCTCATTGCTTTCTTTTTAAAGATTCGTTCTGCCTCTTCTATCACTTTCAGTCCAACGAGGGACATCAGGTTTTAGCCTGACCTTCACCATTCTGGGTACTGAATCTGGGTACTTTATGTTAGTAGAAATTTACCATCATTCGTGTGTGCTCTCCCTCAGCTGGTCAGTCAGTCTGTCAAGCTTTTCCAAATTAGGGACAAACCAGTAAGCAATTCAAAGTATAGCATTTGGTTGTTAGGTTTGTTTTCTGGTGAGTCAGGTTTTTGTTTTGTTTTGCTTTTATATCTCCTCTCTTTTGAGGCAGAGGAAGAAGCATCTTTGTTCTCTAGTCTTACCAAAGGTCTTACCTCTGCCAATCACAGGGACAATGAACAAATTGCCAGTTTACTAACTTTACTTCCGGGATTACTGGAATCAGCTGTTTTCTTTTAAGTCCACGGTGCTCTGAAAAGCACTGTCCTCTTCAAAGGGACTTGAAAACGTGATTGAGCTGCCCACGAAATACTGGAAATGACATCAAGCTTTAAAGACAGGTACAGCTCTTCTGCTGTGAGTCCCTCAGCTCTCACTTAGAAGTGAGGAGAATGAACTCTTCTACCTGAGCTCCCATGCTCTGGGCAGTCCGCTCTCTAGGGGTATAGGTCTGACTGGAGAAGGAACCAACAAGACTGCCAGTGATCTTGTTAATAAATACCTCCACCACCCTCCATCCCCACCCACAACTCATCCACAATTACAGACCCACCAACGTAATTTACCTAAGACTCTTAGAACTTATCTAATCTCTTTTGATTTGTTTTCCCTGGAACTCTTCTTCCCCATCTTTGACATTTTATCAGATTTCTGATCAAATATACCTTCGTGGGAAGACCTTCCCCGTCCACGCTATGCAAAATAGCAAAAACAAAAAAATCCGTTCCTATGTGTTTTGATCTGTTTTTTCTTTGTAGCAATCACCTCCATTATCTTACTGTCTCCTCCAACTAGAGTACATACATTATAAGAACAGAGGATTTTTCTGTTGATTATTGCTGTATCCCTATCACCTCAAATAGTGTCTGAAATACTATAGTTGTTCAAAATGTATTTATTGAATGAAGAAATAAATGGAATTCTGGTACAAATTGTGCCCTCAGATGCATCTTCTTAATTTAGTCACTTTGTAAAAATGAATAGTTTATTATTCCACAGACAGAGTAGAGGGTGATAAAAAATAGTTGAAGGCATGTGCTGAAGTCACTCTCTGTCTGCATACCATGGCCATGTGAATTTTTCATCTGATCACTTCTATTTCCAAACAGATAAAATTTGTGTGAATTTCCAGCCAAAGAAGGAACATTGAGAACATGCATCTATTTATATTCCCTCTTTAAACTACACTGAAAGGATAGTACAGGATGCGTAAGGGCATAAACTCACAAAAGTGAGAATAGGTACAAAAATAACAGCTATAAGCTGTATAAACTAGAAAGCAAATAGATGAGCAAGAGATGATTTAGTAGATCTGAGAAAAATTAATCTTAAACTAGCAGAGAAGAAAACTAAGAGTCAAGAGGGGTACCTAGTTTAGGTCATGGAATTGCTCAGGTGTTCAGGAATTGACAATCTCAGATACCACTAGAAATGAAGACGATCCCCAACAATAACTTGGGGATCACTGTGGGTGTATATTCTCAAAGAAATAAACAGAGGACTCCAGATTTTGGAACTAGAGTTGGAGCAGGAAAATCATGCTCAAGACAGATATTACATGAATATTTGCATACTCAAAGCTGAGCTCACCCTCTAACTTCCTCCTCTCTCAGCAGCCAGATACATGCAGCTAAAGTCAGCTCTTTTTCTTTTTTTTTGCTATAAATGGGTAGAATCGTCTCTGGGAACTTGATCAGCTGAAAAGGGGAGAGCAAACTTCTTAGAGAGATCATCCTACACATTATGCTCACAGTCCTCATACTATAATGTTTTATTGCTAACTTGACTAAGTGAGAAATCTACATTTCCCCTTCCCAGTATGGTTCTGAGTTTGAACTGGCCAAGATAAAAGATTGCATGAAATTTGGGGATAAAAAGTTAAGTGGTCATAACTTTATAAAGAATTCCATAAAGATGTGCTGAAAAGTGCAGAATTTCTGGTAGTCTCCTTCTAGTCTCTCCCTTTCTTCAACTCCTGTCTAGCAATCCTCCAGTCTTCCCCAACAGCACCTGGAGGCAAGCTACAGACCTAGTGCAGAGGGTGGAGTTTCCCACAGACCTTTCCTTGAATGTGTTTGCAGTTTGCCTCTGGTGGCTGAACATGCTGGGCTTCTTAGATTCTAGAAATCCCAACTTGGAAATCCCAACTCGCCTACTTGCCTACTGCCTACAGAGGAACTTTCTGGTAATTTTTTTCTGACCCCTCAGTCCTCTTGCAGGACCTCCTTCTAATTCATATATGTAGCTCTTCCCACAATTACCTACCTCTAATCCCAAGAACAAATCTCTTTACATTTCAGGACCTTCTGTTTTTCTAATTGAACAAAGATTCAGAGTTCACAGCCCCATCCATGTGTTCAGTGTCCAATCAGTTTTTTAATCCCCTACTCTTTTTATTTGCTGTGACCAGGCAGCAGGAGAAAGACATTACTAGGAAAGACTTCCCAACAAATAAAGAAACAAACAAAAAGTGGAAACAAAACAAAACAAAACAAAAAACTCAGAGCAGAGAACAGCTTATAACAGAAAGAGAAAAAAAATTACCTTCAAAATGCTATGACGAATATCCTTTGAGAGAAAATAGAAAATATTACTGACAGAAAACAAGGCAGAATTGTATTATACAGAAATATTGAGACAAAATAAACAACACTGTGAATTAGAAATATGATAGTAAAAATGAAACACTTATCAAAGTAATTGAAATGTAATATTAAAACTATTCCCAGAAACTAGTACAAAAGTAAATAATAAATAGATTAAGAAGAGATTTTTTTTTTTTTTCAAACAGAAGACAAGGGAAATGAAGAAGCAGAAAGGAAGAAAAAAATAAGATAATTTCAAAAACATCCCCAGAAATGAAGTTTCTAAAAGATACATTGTCCAGCAGAGTGAATGAGAATAGATCCACATCAAGGCACATCACTTAAAATTCTACAACACCGGAAAAGAGATTATCCTAACAGATCTCAAAAATAAAGACTATTCATATGTAGAAGACAAAATTAAGAGTGCATTTAAGACTTCTAAACATCAACAATGGAACAATATTTTTATATTTTGAAGGAAATTTCTTTTCCATATACAGTTATATCCCACTTCAATTAGGATGCTACTTTCATACCTAATTTAGTAAGAATTTAAATGTAATTTGCCCTTCCAGGGAACTACTAGGGAAACAGTCAGCCCAGGGGAAATTAAGCCAAGAAAGAGAATGCTTTAGAAAAAACAAAGAAGGGAGGTGAAGAGAATTGCCAGGTGGTGCTGAAGGGAGTAAAACTGCACCAAGCAAAGGCATGTAGTAGGTTTAGAAGTGTGAAACTAAGAATATATGAAGGGCTATCTATCCCTAGATACTCTTTTCTCCACAGTGAACAGATAGCATTTTGAAAATAATGAAACCAATCCTTTTATATAAAATCTGCAATGCATGATGCCTAGCAGAGATGTAATGATGTGTCAGTGAACACATGACTTAGGTTTTAACACATGAATGGTTACATTAAAGGCTTAGTGCTTCTCTTTTAACCAATATACTAGCAAAAGATTTTTTGTGATTTTTTTTTTTTTTTTCCATCCTCTGGTCAAGGGTTTCAAATCCAGGTCCCTGGACTTTACAGGGCCACAGGGGTGCACCTTAGCAAAAGACTTCTGATGTCTGTAGACAGCATGCCTAAAATATACACACACACACACACACACACACACACACACACACACACACACCTATGCAAATGATAGATTTATGTTGGTTAAAAAAAAAAAAGAAAGAAGGAAATTAATACCTAAATATAGATGTACACAGAGTATCTTCAGATGTTGGCTATTATAAGAAGCTGCTAATAGTACTTGTAACTCTAAGAATGGGAGACCAATTGACTGAGGGGGAAGGGATATGAGAAATACAAACTTTACCTTCTCAGTCAGCATTTTGTTGCAACTGAATTTTGTACCTTGTACATTACCTATTTCAAAAATCAAAATACACAGACACCTGAGAAGAACTTTCGACACTAGCCAGTGGAAAATAGAAAGCAATAAGGTAATGCCTTCAAAATTCTAAACGAAAAGTATTACTTTGAATGGAATATGGCAAGTGTGGAAATATCATTAGAATCCATACAGTCTCTTTCTAGCTTGGAGACCTAGAGAGTGGCAGTGGAGTCTATTTGCCACCTCATAATAAAATGCTTAGCTACAGAAGGGAAGATTTTATTCAGAGAAGACTGAAGCGCAGAGAGTTTAAATGCCTTTGTCAAGGTTAAAACTGAAAATAGAAGGGCAATTTTAACTGTACTTGACCTTGGTAGAAAGCTTGTCTTCTTTCCCAAATCCGAGCAAGAGCTCCTTTCCCCACATTTGACTTTCCAGACCGTTTTTTTTCCCACTAACTTTTAGTTAGTGATGCATCTCTTTATTCTGTTTATGATCCTGTGTTAAATGTTGATTACAGATACAGTTAGTTAAAAAACTTTCAGTTACAGACAGATTTAAAAGCCTGACAATTATTTTACATCAAGTCAACTATGAAATCAAGTTAAGGAAGAACCAAAAGTCACTGATAGACACTGAATAGCTGTCTTTGGCAAAAATAGAATGTAGGAAGAAGAAAATTTAATGCCATATTCCCACTTGGAAAATTCCAATAATATTAATACAGCTTTCTCAGTTTAAGATTTATAATAACGGTAAAACTGGTGAAAATGCAAATGGAAAATATAGCAGCTGATGAGAATATTTTCGACACGAATGATGACTCACACTTGACAACTGCTTGGATGTATGGGTGGTCAACACACAAAAAAACAACAGATACATTGAGAATTTTTGACATAAGGAATTCTACCGCAACCTCCACTTCACTTTCTTTCTTTCTTTTTTTAAAGAAAGGTGCAGATAGGGATGAAAGTAAGTAGGCAGGGAGGCAGAAGGTAAAAGGAGGAAGAAGCACTGTATTTTTATTTAGTTGTAATCTCATTGGTTCTCCCCGTCCTGGGACACACACCCTGGTCCTTGGGATGAACATAGCCCTCGCTTCAGCCAGAGGCGGTGACCAAACCATTACTCCACCAGGGTGTGCCCACTTCATTTCCTTTCACAATTGAAGGTATTTTGAACATCAAAGAAATAAGTACTTTAACAATTATGCTTTATGTGTGTTAAAAATAATTCTCTACTCAATACAGACCCTCGACAAGTCTGAGGGATTTTGTTATAACAATTAGAATTTTTAAACATGTTAGAGATATATTTTCCCTTTCGTTCTCACAAAACTCTTGTGAGATAGATGATACAGATGAGAAACTGTGATTCAGCGAACAAAGGTCATTTCTCCCAGCTCACATATCTGGAACATATATGAGAAATGGGAATCAAAACTGAGTCTTCCAACTGCAAATCCCTTTCCACGTGGATTCCTTCCTGAAGTTATCTGATTTACAACAGGGCCATGACACCCTAACCTCAACTCTGCCCTAGCAAATTACTCATACTTTTTCTTTATCATCCAGAAGTAGTTTGTCAAGGATCACTGTCAAAAATTCTTAATCTGGTGAACTGTAATGCTCTCCTAAATTTAACAGTATACCAAATTATGCATAGACAGAGATTCTCTGGCCTTTGGGTCTGAAATTCTGAAATTTCCTGTAGTGCTTGACAGACCTTTTTGATCCACCACATTTAGTCACATCAATCATATCACCTCGAAGAACACATTGTAAAGAAAACATGCAACATGATTGATGTGAACAGATGTGGCATGGGACAAATAACTTTCAGTTTTAAGGATCCAAGGAGAGAAACACCTGATGCTCTATAAGGTTCACTAAACAAAGACTTCATTGCTAACAGTATAAATACAACTTATAGCCTCTGTTTTCCCAAGTGGAAGTGGGAAGAAATACAATATACATAAATAGTATAATGTATGTTTATCCACCATGCATGGGCACATACTTTCCTCTGAGTGTCTGAAATCTAATATTTCCCATTGCATTCCAGAGCCAAGTCTAACTTAGCAATGCTAATCCACAGAGGGAGAAACAATATGCTTTAGGAAATAAATTATTTATCATTATTATACATATGGATGAGGGCAATTCAGAATAATTCAATATACTACTTTAAGAAAAATAAAAGATTTTAATAGATTTGAAATATAAATGAATGGTATTTTGAAGCATTTTAGATGGTGAATTTTAACGAAGCATTTTTGTTGTTACCAAAGTTGGTGATGTTCCTTTCAAAGTTTTTATTTTGTTGAGTTTTACTTCATAATTTAAGCTTATTTAAAACAAAGATAAAATATCTATACACATGTGTGTTTGCATGTGTACATATATTCAACTATCAGATATTTTCCTTGGTGGAAGTAATACTACTTCATAATCAATCCAATACTTACAAGCATACGTTATTGTTCCTTTTTTGAATGTTTCTTTGCTATCTTTATTCTCTTTTTATCTTGCCTTCATCTCTTCCTCTTTTTACCACAATTATTTCTTTTACTAAGGGAATCCTGGATTTCAGACTCTCAGATGTTATACTTCTAGGCCTCCATGCACACAGTTAATGCTTCCAGGAGAGCCTGTGGCACAGACAGAACCCGCCAGACAGACAGAGCACTCCTCCAGGACAAGGTCGTCGGCTGGGTAGGCCGGTCGGTAGTTGTATGACCTTGACCATGTGACAGAATCCCTGTGCCTGAGGCTTCTTATCTCTATTCTTGAGATAATTCCTGCATATAGCATGAAGTAATTGGTGAAGATTAAATGAGGCTGTTCTAAAGTCACTGAAAATATTTCATCGTTTTCATCCTAATAGTAGTAATTGCTCACCATGTTAGTTTCTTTTGTTCATTAATGAAGGGATTGACTGCCTAATATTTTTGTCTGACCTCCTAATTTTATCTCATTCCTCCTCATTCATGCCCAAGAAAGGAGATGAAGATAGAAGTTGCAGCTCTCTCCTCTTTCTCTTGTCTGACTCGTGTATATTACACCGCAGTCAGCATGGCTCCATAGCTCATGAGAACTAAAGAAGAATCAAAGAATGTATTGAGCCCCTCTGTAGCTCAGGTGGCTGTGGCACAGGCTATGAAAGCCATGGATCCAGGTCTGAGACCCAGTGCTGGAAAAAAATAAAAATAAATAAATATATATATATATATATATATATATACACATACATACATATGGAAGTAAAAGAAGGAGTAGAGAAGCATTACAATTAGGAGACAAAAAATTGTGTATGGCATTCCAGATCCTTCACATGAATCTGACCCAAACACTCCTAGTTTATAGGTACCTATAGGTACCCACTTGTATTCAACTACGTGAGAGGACTTTCCATGCTTCAAATTTTCCTGTCTCCTGTGTTGTTCTCATCCTATTGTTTTTTTACCTACAAAAATTCTACTCACTTCATGAACCATCTCACATATACAATTAATAAACATTCATTGAATCCTGTTTACTTTGACCCACTCCAATAAACAATGCAATTGTGCTCAAGTCAGATGTCCTTGAATGAGATGATTTATAGTGATTTAGTATCAGGAGCCATCTTTTAAGAAAAGAGTTCGTCAGTGGGTCAGATGGGTCCATACAGTATCCTTTCTATGAAAGGATCTGGAGAATGAATAGATAGCTTACACTGAAACCCCACAATACCAGAGGGTGGATTTGCATCTAACAGAAGCAACAACCAGTGATCTATTGGTGTGAGTACTTAGGAACCATGAACAGTACTTTTGTCATAAATAGACTACTGGGAATATAAAAGCAACATGGTATTAAAGAACATATGGGGTTTAGAATTCATGTGCTATACAAGCTGCATATTGTTTGCTTTTTCCTTTTGTACAATATTTGCTTAGTTTCTACTTGATGAAACTTCTTTTCAATTGTTCGTGGCCAGAATGCTTTTAAGTAAGAAATTTGTTGCCTACCTGTTGGGATGTGCAAAGAATTCTCACTATAACAACCTTCAATGTGTGGGTCCTATGAGGGATGGATGTCTCCAATGGAGAGGAAAATTACATTTAAATCGCTTCCTTTCCAAAAGGAATGACTTCAAATTTTCTAGCATGATTAAATAAGGGGTAACAGCACCAGCAAGTGAGACAGAAAATACTGGAAGACAAGTTTTGGGACAGAAGTGTTTGAATTGGCTCAAATAACGATTTCCCATCCCTGCAGCTATCTCATAAGAGGTTCCGTCTTATAAAAGGCTTTCCTTCTTGAGCCTGATAGTGCCTTCTTGCCTAACACCATCTGTATTTTATCCCTTTGGATTCAGTTCTTATTTTTTATCCCTAATTTTAAAGTTTCAAGCTATTTCTTACTTCCTTAGCCACTGTATCTGGTACTAATATGTTTTGCTCTTTGTCCATTCTTCATTTATAGATCAGCTTCATCTTTTCCATATATCACCTAGATTTAGAAAACCCCAATCCCAGAAGAACCTTGGATTTCACAGTCACCAGAAAGAGATCTTTCATTTATCCTTGAGGCCTCCAGTCTTCAAGAGATTTGTAATATCTAAGACAGTGATTCTCAATCAAGGACAATTTTATCCCTGGGGATATGTAGCCATGTCTAAGGACAATTCTGATTGTCATTGTTGTAGAGAGAATGCTACTGATGCCCGGTAGGTACATGCCAGGGATGTTGCTATACATCTTATGATGCACATCTTATAGGCCCCCAGGAACAAAGAATTATCTGGTCTTAAATGTCAACGCATAGTCCTGAAGTTCAGAAACCCTGCTCTAGAATACTAAGCATATTAGCCATTCTCACTTCAAGGTTCCACAAGTTGGCACTTTGATTTACTGGGGTTGTGAAATCCTCTTTCCCAGATAACAAAAAGACATCTGCTTTTATTAGCAAAGCGTTCCCCAGTTTTGTGCTCAGTCTACTGCCCACTGGCAATGAAGAACAAATGGCCAGAAGAGTTTCTTAGCCAGCTTCCTACTGCTCTCCATGGTCTGATCCCTCCCTCTAGTGGTAAAGCATTGCAAAGGGAGATGGAAGGACAGAATTTTCCATTTCCTGGGATGGTACTTGGAATTGGCATATTTTTTACTAAACAGTTGGAAACATAATAGAACTTAAAAATATATATGATACAAGCTTCAAATAATTTAATTTATTCAGAATAAGTTACAGTGTAAAAATCATTCATTTTCTGTGGTTAGAAATGAAAAACAACTACTTATCAAATCTAACTCATTTGTGTTCTTTAAGCATCTTAGAAACCACCTGTGGGATTCAAAGCATAAATCTGAGCTCAGGCATTTATTAACTATGTGATCTTGGGCAAGTAGCTTTTCAAGCCTTTAGTTACTTCACTTTCTTTCCTTTTTTTTTTTTTTTTTTTTTTTTTAGGGGAGGGGGTGGAACTTGCACCCCTGTGAGGCAATTTGGAGCAAGTTTGTTGGGGTGTGTTTGCCCAAGTGAACTTTTAACACACCTGCTGAAATCTGGACAGAATTTTCAGGCACGTATGACAAGACTCAAATCTGGACATACAGTGACCCAACAAAAAACATAAATGTAATGGTGACCTACCAGCACCTCCTCTCCTTGGTGCCCTGCACCCCATCACCCAACCCTAGAGAACCCCTAGTGACCTGGTGAGGGACAGGCAGAGGTGGGAGCTAGAAATGACAACCCAGCTCCCCTCTGGCCACTAGGCTGCCTTAGAGGGCAGATGGGAGCAAAGGCTTCAAATGAACACTGAATCTTGACTATTTTTTCATAACTAGACTTAGTCATTACTGAAATTAGATTTCTGTGGTTGAAAGTGACCCAAGGAATTTTTGTTATTTTGAATTGACCTGGACGACCAAGAAAACTTCACCCAAGTTTTGCAAATCGTCATCAAACTGGGAAACTTTGAAAATGGGACAAATTGACATCTATGAATCCATTTTGAAAACAGTGCTCCATTTCCAGTTCAGAAAAATAGGCCTTTGAACTGGACCAAAGGCCTTTGAATTGGGCCAAAAGCAATTTTTTACACACACATCAAGCAAACAACTGAGAGGTAAAATTGATAATTATGGAAGTTTAGCTGAAGGATAAAATCTTTCAAGTTTCCTTTTCATCTTTTTTAGAAATTCAGTAAACAATTATGTGTAAACAAGGATAGCTTAAGCTTGAAAAAGGAAAGATGCAGGCAGGGATGAAAATGAGTAGGCAAGTAGGCCGGCAGGAAGAGAGAGGAGAAAGAAGGTTGGTTTTTTTTGTCTTTCTTTTTTTTTTATTGTAGTAACTTATTCTACACATCAAAATAAACTCTTATGTGTAACTGATGTGTAATCTGTGTAACTGATGTGTATGAATCATCTGTGAAACTGATGTGTATGAATCACTAAGAATGGTGTTTGGTGTTTAACAAATGGCAGATATAATGAGTATTACATTATCTGAACACATTGAGCTCTGAGTTTAGGCTGATAGCATCTGTTACCTTCTTTTTTTGCAGTAGGTGGTCAAAGTAAGAAGTGTATAATGCCTCTCCTCCACCCAAAATCTATCCCAAGCCAGAAAGTCTTTGATGGTTACTACTGACAACGCCACTAGAGAACAGATTAGTGTCCTATTCCACTGTGCAGTTCTGAATTCTAACCAGGAAATTCAATGGACTGATGAGTTCTAGATCTCAAGTCTAGGAAAAGCCTGTTATATAAACGAATGAGCCGGTAGGAACTGTGAATCCCCAGCCACTCTAGGTGGGCTTGACTTCACTGTGACCATATTCAACACCATCTACCCATTACTGTGCCTTCTCTCCTTTTTATTACTCAAGAGAATGAAGTCCTTTACAGGTGATTTAATTAAGAGAACATTGTGATTAAGGAAGGGTGATGGGCTGGAGTACGAGAGAAATATTTGTATTTATAAATGCAAATCAAATTGATTTTTAAAAACTATAAAGAAAAGGCATAAATTATTATCACAAAAACAGATTGTAGTTTCTGTAAGTGGAAAAGAGTACATGAAGGACTTCAAGAGTGCTGATAATATTCTCTTGACATAGGAATATAGGGAGTCGCTAACGCTAACTATTTGTTGAACTATATTAATATGTTACATATTCTCTATATGAGTGTGTGTGTGTTATCTCTCTCTATATATGTTATGTTTCATAGTTAAAAGTTAAAAATACAGTAATGTCACTAGTTCTCTTAATGGCACAAAGAATGGTATTGTAAGGTAAAGTGGCAGTACCAATGACTTGAGTCTCTCAGAAGAGCTGGACATTGAATGTGAGGAAACTTTAATAACATCTTAATGTATTTTGCTGTACATACTCAGGAATAATCTGTGATTAAAATGTGTCTACATCCAAAATAATTATCCCAATAGTTATAAAATAAAAATAATTTTTCATAATAATAGTTCTCATAATTTTTATTATGGAGAGAACTACAAAGAAAAGGAGGAAAAAATTCTTGTTTTTAGCTCCCTTTACCACCATGCAAACCTACATATACTGGTCCAGGCAGCTTTATATAGTTTAGACCACTGCCACCAGTTGATCTTGAACTACATTCTTTATTCCACATTTAACTGGAAACCTCTGCCTATAATTCTCTTTCTTGTGATAATTGGTTGCTATGGTCTCCTCTGAGACTTGCAGATACTATCTCCCTAAACAATGTCTTGGGATAAGGCTGAAATTTCAGAGGGTGGCTGCCACAATCTCTTGCCAGTGATTTTTTTAGCCAGAAAATTTTGTAACGTTATGCTCCACCTGAGTTAGCAGGTAGAATAAAAGTTATTCATAAATGAATGTGTAGAAAATAAATTAACTCGTATATGTAATGTATATATAGTATATCTATAATAATAATACATTAAAGCATTAATAGTAAAATACAAAAACCCAACATTTTGTAGAAAGACTATGTAAATGATTTTTGTGATTGTAATAAAATTGCTGCTTCCCATAAGCATAAGCCCTTTACACACAATAGCTTTGACAGAATTGCTGACATTCATTTAGCTCTTCATTTATTTAAAGCAAGGAATAATTAACATATTCTCATCACTGCAAAAAAATGTTCACTGACCCATGATAATTTAAAGGCTTTCTTACCTTCCCAATTTTAGGAAATCCCTTTAGGATTTTTGGTTGTGTTTTTTAGTTTTTGTTTTTTTAACTCCTCCAACAATTAATAGATGATTGGTTGAATGAACAAATAAATTATTCTGTCAATCAACAGATTTTATTTATGGCTCCTATAGAAAAAAATACTCCTTGTGTAGCAAATAGAACTGACAACTGATCTCATAAGAGACACTTTGAATAAGACAGTGTACTTAACAGAATGAACATCAAAAGGACTTAATTAAGGTTATTAGAATTTCAGTCTAAACTGTGCCATTAATTGTGCCATTAAGAGAACTAGTGCACCTCTCAGTGGCTTATTGTAACATATATAAAAATCTGGAAATTACAAAGACAATAATATTCAGAATAAACATTCCTGTCATAAATAAGTATTCCAAAAGTATTTGTTTTATGAAAAGTGAATTCCAACTCTCTTTAGAGATAATTATTATTTTAATAGATTTTCCTAAGTTTTTTGTCTGGTGTACTTTTTATAGAGGTAAGCTCATGCTGCATATGTTATCTTATATTCTGCTTTAAAGCTTTCATGTAAGATGTCCTTTCCTCATAAGCACTTAAAACCATTTGGAAAATATAATTTTAATGACTCCTTAAAAAATTTGATATTCCTTAATCTATAGAATCATATTTTTGTTGTTATTAGACAATAGGATTATTGAAGTTTTTGAATGGGACTGTAATGGCACTGATTTATATATTTATATAATTTCTTAACATTTATTCACAGAAGTACTATTAAAAGGTGAAATTATGGAGTAATGTAGACTTACCATAAGTTTTCGAGTTGAAGCCAGATCAACTGGAGTCTCTTCAGGTATGGGGGACAGGTGAGTGGTTGGGGGTTGGGTGTTGAGGTATGGGACAGGGGTGTTGTGGAGAAGGGGAGCAATTCCCCTGTTAAGGAAACTTGCACCTTTGTCTCACAATTTGGAGCCAGTTTGTTGGGTGCATTTACCCAGATTAATTTTTAGCAAATTATTACTAAAACTGGAGCAGAATTTCAAACCAAGCAGGATGTAGAGACAACCTGGCTAAACCAGGATAATCCTGGTCAAACTGGGAAGTATGGTAACCCTAATTATCTGCTGATTTTTCCTGACTGGCCTTTATTTACCCTTCTTTGGATGATAGTACCTCACTTTGAAGAATCATCCTGTATCCTAAGGGGAGAGTAAAGTTGACACTATCCCTGACTCCAAGGTATGTGCAGGGCCACAAAATGTGGCCAATTGGGGCGTTTTGTCTCTTGATTACAATGACTAGTTTGGGACTGAATGTGAGAGACTCAAGCAATGATGCTCAGTCCCAGTTTTTCCAGAAACTAGTGTAGAAAAGTCATTCCCTTGTATTAGGGATTACTAATCTAATATGATACAAATCCAATTTTCCCTATTGGAGAGAGCCTGCCTTGGTATTTGAGACAGGAGACAAAGAAAACAAAAAACTGAAAGTCGTCACTTTGCAGCTAAGCATGAAAAACGGAATGTTTTGCAGTTTGAAACAAGACCAGATGTTGTTCAACCCCTCCTGTTTATCGAAGTCAAGGACAGACCCTCCTGTTAAGACATCCTAACTCCCTACCCTGCTATCAACAGTACCCCAGGTGGCCTTATCAGGATTCGACCTCTACCCCTGCCACACTTGTCAGAGACTTCCCCTTAAGTCCCTCTTTCCCCCAGTACCGGGGGATTGCTCTACCCAATTCTCTGAAAGGAGCTTTCTTGGCGTGCACTTGGGACAATGGAGTCTTGCTTAGAGACCATCTGGCTCCCTTGTCTCTGCCTCTCATTGTCCAACCAGCTTACAGTATTGACAAGAAATAAGAAACACTTTGTAATCTTTTGAGTCTGAGTAACTAAAATAGTGTTGGGAAGTTTTTGAGAATCAGGTCCCAGGTATGATTAGGCATGCTCAACTATAACCTCCTCCAGGAAGAAGCTAAAACAAAGTCGGCCAGCCACAAAACACATAAATTCAACTGTCAGTGTTCAACACACTTTCCACATTATGTGGATGTTATTGCACCAGTAAGAACTCCAGTCTAATTTGCTAAATCGGTCACCATTGGGCACTTGATGAACTTCTAACCCCAATGTGCATAGCCACCGATTCCAACTTTTACATGCCATACCCAGTTTGGCAACTCAAAGCACAATTCAACACCTTTTTGAGGCTATGTTTCCCAGCCTGCAGTTCCAATCAAACCTACTCGCTCATTCTGGGATGATTGTTAAAAGGCAACATAAAGGTAAACCAGAAGTTACAGATGAAAAAAGACAGATTCCTACTAACATAATTTCAGTAGAGGATTCCATTCTGAAGCCAGGATGCAATCATTTCCTTTTTTGACCTAAGAGGTGTAAGGTGGAGGGCTTCGATGACTTGCAATCCTCCAAAGCCAGACTAAGAGTACAAACATACTTAAGACTAATGCTTTATTGCTAAATTACTTTCAAAAGTGGCAGTGAATAGAGTATTCACACATTTAGCTGTTTCCTATTGTTGATACCGCAGGGGAGTCTCACCTTCAGGTTCTTGCGCTCTCCGAGAGATGATTTGTCGCAAGATATTCATGGTGCCTTGAGGTTTTACCAGGACTCAAGGAAAGTAAAGCAGGTAGCAAAACTTTATTGGCAAAGAGGAAGTACACTGTCAAAGGTGGAGAGGGTCCTTTCCAAAGAAGCCACCCCTATGGCCTCGGGTTCCGACAGTTAGGGAGCTTTAGCTGATGCATAAGGCCATGGCTCCACCTAGGGGCAGGACTGGGGTGGCGTTTTCTTGGAAACCTGCCTTGGTTTCCTGACTCTGATCAGGTTCCTAGGATGCATGCTCAATACCCAGAATTCTTCCTATTTTACCACGGTGGTGGGGAGGTAAAAAACCCTATGCTAATTTTATTATAATGAGTTCAACAAAAGGTGAGCTTGGCCTCCCCAGAACCTGCACTATGGGTTGGTCAGAACCAGACTGGCATTTCTCTACTTCTTGTCAAGCAAGTTAACTCTAAGTCCCAAGCTGAGTGGCTGCCCTATTTTTGTGGGTTTTGCAGTCTTCTTAGTCTGTGCTCAAGTTGCTTCTTTGTCTACACTTATGTCTCTTCTCTCTTCCTTCCCCTTTCCTCCTACTCCCTGCTTCTAATGGCTATCTATCATTGTTATTTTTAAATCTCCAATTAATTTCATAGGGAAAATTCTATTCTATTTAATCTATAATTCTTAACCAATGGTGACATTTATAAAAATTGTCAATTCTTTTAATTTATTAAATAACTTTATCATTCGTCTATTATTTCTATTGATGTTTTATGTCAACTGAATTAAGTTTTATACTGGGTTTTTCAAACTTCCATATATGTACAAATATTTCTTCAACTTATTGCTTGACTTTTATGCATGTAAGATCTTGGGAGGGATTTGATAAGAAAAGTATGTTCAATCTTGGTTCTTACTTAATTTACTTAATAGAAAATATAAGTTTTAGTTTATCAAAAAGTAAACATGGTGTCTCTTAACTTTTTTTTTTTAATTTATATTCTTAGTATTATATCTAATACTAAGAGGAGCAAAAAACTACTATCCCCAAAATATATTGTTTAGACAGAAGAGATGCCCCTTGCTCCCTAACACTAACAAATGAACTTTGATTTTGTGCATGTTTGTGACCATCTAAATACTTACCATCTTCTTCCCAATTTCTCATACTCTTTCAAGCAAGAATGTAGCAGAAGCAATCATGGAATTATGAAAGGAAAAAAAATGTAAATGATGAAAAGTATAGTAACACCAATTTTATTAAGTCTTCAAAATTGAAGCAACAAAGATTATCAACCCTCTTCAAAAAGTCAGAGTGTGAACACCATCAGACTGAGAGGAACTCAGTGGAACTCTCTTAATTCATTTTAACCAAACTATTCTAACAGTAACGAGTTATCCCAAACTGCAATCTTAGCTAATACGTACATACCACACACTCAAGAAGACAGACACAACTACATAATTGAAGTCATTATCATTTTATGGAAGAGGATGTCATGGCTTTTCAGCAAACACTTGTGACCTTCTTTATAAATGTTGTTGCATGGTGCTTCGTTATTATGTCTTTTGACAAAGTGGATATAAATTCTAGGATGATACCGACATGACACTGCAAATTGTTGAAAAGAGCCATTATTTCTGTTCCTTGCTGAGTCTTTGAGTTTGAGCATATTCTGTGTATTTCACCAGGAAAAACAAGATCCCAGAGGTGCTCTAGAGCATTGCCAGTCTGTTTTCTTAGAGATGATTGTACTTCAGAGGGAAAACTATAGGAGTATTGTGTTGGGTTTTTTGGTCTTCCACTAGGATATAAAGTTCTTGAGGTCAGAAACCCTGTAGTATTCAATGCTCTATTCTCAAGGTAGTGTGTGTGTGTGGGTGTCTGCACATGTATGTGCATACATGAGGATATATGTGGGTTGTGTCCAACTGCTACTCCACCAGGGCATGCCACCTGCAGACCTGGGGAGATTGATTTATTTAATAAATGAATGAATGAATGAATAAAGTTAGTCCGTTCTTGATTGTGTAGAAAAAATAGTATGTCTATTATGCTAAATCACGATTCTTTATCATTTTGTCATCAGTACTAAAAATTACTATAATAACAAAAAAAGCAAATAAATTAACTTTGAGTTCTTATGATATGCCAGTCACTGTATTAACCACTTTATCTTAATGCTTACAACAGCTTTGAGGGGAATTCTATTACCACCCCCATTTGAAATATGAGAAACCTAAACTGAACAACTAATGGAGAAAGGCACAGACTTTCAGTAGGAGCCTTTCCTTGTTTTATTTTTGCTCTGCTTTTTCCTACGTAAGCATTAAGTAGCCAAGCCACATTGCAATTTAACAAGAGAGAATTAGAACTAAGTTTTCCAGATTTTCAGATGAAAACAGATTCCTGAATACCAGAGGGACTCTGGAGTGCTTCAGACTCACCTGCAGAATCACCTCTTTATTTTTAAAAAAGAAATTTGTTTAAGGAAAGTTGCAGGCAGGAATAAATGAGAGCAGGCAGACAGACAGGGAGAGAGAGAAGGAAGAACCCTTCTGTATTTTATTTAGTTGTTTATCCTGGTTGTTCCTCTGGCCCTGGGGTACAAACTCAGGTCACTGGGATATATGTGGATTTGTGCCCAGCTGCTACTCCACCAGGGCACACCTGTAGATGTTTTTAAACATGCTGATTCCTAACTGCTCTTACCCTAGGATTCAGATTTGCTATACCTCTGATGGATCCTAGTCATCTGCATTAAAATAAGTTCACCAATTAAATATATTCTTCAGGCATGCCCTGGTGGCCTAGCAGTTTAGTCCACCAGGCACAGTTCACATACATCCAGAGTCCCAGGTTCAAGTCCCATCCCCAGGGACACAGGCAGGATGAACAACTCAATAAAAAAGGAAAGAAATACTTCCTCCTCCTCTCTCTCCGTGCCTGCCTTTCCATTCCTGCCTGTACCTTTATTTTAAAAATAAATGCATGAATACATACATACATATAGTCTTCAAATTTGGTACAACTATTTTAGTAGGCAAGTTGCCTACTAAGAAATTAGATGGGCTCCAAAGATGTAAGTAAGAACCTTTATAAAAATTGCTCAGGCAAATTTTAAGGGTAAAATACTTTTCATCAGGCAGCAAGGTCTGATGTTCCATCATCATGTTCTGTGCTGAGAGAGGGGAGGTTTGGCACAAATACATACAGAAATAAAATTGGAGGCTTCAGGTCTTCTAGCTGTAGCCTGATGTGGATTTTAGAAAGAATCAATATTAAGAGTAAGATCTTACACCTTCAAAACATAAAGAACAAATTCATGTACATGCTTCATTAGGATGATGACTGCTATCATAGTGTGTTTCTTCTTGAATACATGACTTAATTTTCAGTGTATACTGACTTGTTATGATTTCAGATCTGTATTTTGAAAGCTTATCAGAATAAAAGTTGCTTTTGGTTTGAATATACTTGCTTTAACGAAGCAGGTTATTTTAAAGTTGGGTATTAGAACTTCATCATCACTATGAACATGTGCAGGATAGTGTTAGAAAAATTCTGCTAAATACTTACCTACATTAACATATGCATATGGAGCTAAATTGTCCTGCTACTAAATACTTATAAATATGAACATATAGTTACTGACACCTTGATGACAATAGAGTCAGCATGTGATGAATATTTTAAACTTTAACTACAAAGAGTCTGGCACACCCTGGTGACCTAACAGACATGTCCACATACAACCTAAAGGCCAGGTTCGAGATCTGGACACAGGAAAACAACCAAGACAAACAACTAATTAAATAAATAAATGTTTCTTCCTCCTCTTTCTGCCTGCCTCTTTCCTACTCGCCTTCATTCCTACCTTTCCTTAAAAAACAAAAGCAAAAACAAAAGGTTTATTAAGAATGTTCAGTCTGAGCAAGGCAACTGTTTGAGGTTCTAAATAACTCTCCAAAAAACTTGAGACTTGTTCCAGTCCTAGTGTTACAGGTTAGGAGGCCCCCAGGGGACTCTGTGGTAAAGGTAATGAACTAGAGAAAACCTTAGACCAAAAAAGCCTTTTGGAGAACTCACACAAGGGATTCAGCCAAAATGGGTAGAGTCTAGTAATATTCCACTTGGGAGGAAAAGAAAGGGGGACATGCATGGGGGGACACGGTCAGGGGAAGAGTTCTAGGACCTCTCCTTTTCAGAACCCACAGGATGATGCTTTTAAAGAGTTTCTCGGCCATCTGAGTGGGGTGCTTTCTGCACAGTCAGTGATTGGTGACAGTAACCTGGAGTCTCAAGAGTTGTGCTTATTTTCAGAGACTTTGTTTTTGTCCCCAAAATGCCTGGGAACAAAGCTGAAGATACAGACAGCTCATTATCTCTCTTTCCCGTTTTGCCTGGTCTGGCATAGTAGAGACTGAAACCGCAAAGGGGTTCTCAGAAGGAGGTGTTCAAATTTAGGTCCTAGGATTTTGACAGATACAACAGTGGAGGGAGGAAGAGAAGGAAAAACTGGAAAATCTGGAGGATTCTTTAAGGGTAGGGGCTGGCAATTTCTCAATAAAAAGTCAGGGAATAAATATTTTAGGTTTGGGAATCATACTGTATTTACATTAATGACTCAACTCTGTCGCCATAGCACAAAGCCAGCCGTTGACAACACACACACCAACAATCACATCTGCATTAAAATAAAATAAAGTATTACAGTCATGATGGTCAGGATTAAATGACTGAGTTGTAGTTTGCCAACCGCTGCTTTAAAGACCTTTTCTACAATTCTATGAAACATGATATTTAAACTTCCAGAGGGACTAACTATAGTACATATTTTACATATGTACATTTTTTCATATACTGAGGAAAATTTAATAGTTATGACTTATATTTCATTATAAACAATAAATACATTGTTTCTATTCTTCTGATAAAAAATAAACAATTCATATTCCTCATATAAAACACATTTATTTCCTGATAGTTTAATACTAATATGCAGAAGAAACTTGATAGATTTAACATTTGCAGTTTCCATTTTTTCCTCTTCCATGAATAAGAGTATTTACTAAAAATATACCAAAATCCTACTTAGACACAGACACACATACACACACATTTTTATAAATACCAATTAACTCACAATTAATTGTGAAGTATATATAACTGAGATCTCAAGTTTAGTAATCAAATAGACCATGTTTTATCTTTTAGCAATGTGACTTTGAGCAAGTTAC
The DNA here is from genome assembly GCA_004363575.1 of Solenodon paradoxus. Classification (NCBI taxonomy): domain Eukaryota; kingdom Metazoa; phylum Chordata; class Mammalia; order Eulipotyphla; family Solenodontidae; genus Solenodon; species Solenodon paradoxus. Next base: position 872,574 of record RJWH01000020.1, read on the forward strand.
TTGACTTCTCAGAACACCTGTTTGCTCACCTGTTAAATAGATTTATAACACTTACTTAATGGATTAGTGTGAGGATTAAATTAGATACTATATTAACACAGTGAAAAGGAAGAAGGGATTATGTCCATGTACTATATATAGCAATCATTCTGTCTATATGTCACTGGCATATACTTGTCATCTTCCAGTAACATAGGACTCTAGTGAGAGTCAAATACATCATTAGACTACCTGCCTACAATTAACCAACAACTTATTAAGTTATTTGGGAAAGAGACGTATAAAATCATTTTTCTAATCAATGTTTGTCTTTTTAAAAAGTGAATGCATGATTATTCTTAGGAGGAGAGAGCCACTCCTTTAAAAGCTCTGGTTCTAGACATTTCATTAGTTCAAAGTTGGTCATGGATTTTGTGTGGCAAGCAAACTAATATATAGCTTTTTTCCCCCAATTTTTAAAACAACTTCTATGGGAAAAGGCACTATTTTAAAAATCATTCAAGTACAATTTCACTTCTGAACTGATGGAGTAAGCGCAAACTAGACTGAATTCTCCAAAGAAAATAACAAAATCTGGACCGTATTCAAGCAGCAGTTACCAAAAGGATGGCAGAGTAAGCAAAGACGTCCTTCATGGAGAGTAGCTACTAGAAAAGTGGAATTCTGCTGTTAGGTAGTAGTTAGCTATGAGCATGGAGTGGGAAGGGGCAAAAACAGGAAAACAGAAAAACCATAGAAAGTGAGCCCTATGAATCAGTTTGAAGTCAGGGCCCTACACTCAGCAGTCCTAGAAAAGAGGGAACAGAGTCAAACCCTGTGAGATGGTTCTAACCAAGTGTAAAAGGAGCAAAGTCCACCTTTTAGTGGACCCAGTTCATTATATGTCCATGATAATAAAATTAGCATTATGGTTTTGATCCGCCTTGTGGGCAATCAGGGAGAATTGTGGGTACTGGGCAAGCATAGAAACCATCAACAAAGTTACTGGAATTCTCTACCCCTTTCCAGGAAAAACCTGCCCCTGGGTGTAGCGAAGGGATGGAACTCAGCCAGAGGCAACCCCTAGAAGTCGGAGTTGATTCCTCCAGGAATAACCCACTCTCTGCCCTTGAGAGTGTACTCTTTGCTTTGCCCACCTCCCCCTTTTACTTCCACTTTGCCACTAAAAGTTTGCTATTTGCTTTATTTTGCTGAGTCTTGGTGAAACTGTGATGCACCATGAGTGTTTTGGGGTAAGTCTTCTCCCCAGGAACATAAGAACCCAAAGGTGAGATCTCTCACATTATCACTATTAATTGAATTTCCATTGTTTGCAACTTCCAGCCTGAGGGTAAGCGAAGAGGGGTGCTGGAAGTAGGGGGCGCTGAGATGGAAAATGCTCTGATATAAAGCTCAGAAACCTAGTGGCATTGAAGAAAGTGAGTAAATTTTGAGAGGAAAAAGAGAATGGGTGTGTCCAAATTCTTCCTGCCTGTACTTTGATACCTTAAACACACATGTGTGGAACAGATACATCTCAGCAAATAGTAACAGATCTGAACAGAGATTACAGCTGCCACTCAAGAAACAGTGGATAGTTCTATATAGCATAAATTACAACAAGCTAGATAACTGAAAGGACTCCACAGAGCCTGTTCCTATAAGACTTGTATTAAAGGCCAAGGATATGGAACAGCAAGAGGAAGAAGGCACAGGCAAGCTTGGAGGACATGTAGCTCGTGCAGGCACAGCTCTCTGGAGCCTGTTATATTTACAAAGTAAATACATGTTTCATCTCAGGTCTAAATTTCCAAGATGTGTCTGATAGGTCTTGGTTTCAGGAAGCCTACTCAAAAGTTTCCAGTGTGTTCTTTATTCTCTTCTGGGTATAAAAACCAAGTTTAACTTGTCATGCCAGGAATAATTCATCAATAAACAAACCAGTCATTGGTGCCTCCAGGGCAGTTTTGAATTTAAGACAGCATATTGTAAATCATTAGTTATCTAACTGTACTTGTCTTGGCCAAGCTGAAGTGCCAGACTTCTAGATATCCCTGGAGATAAACACAGAGCTGATGCAGTCCAGTTATAACTTCATCTACACAAATTCCAGTAAGATAAGTGCCAGTTAGAATAAAATAAATAACACCATGAGAGAAAATAACAGAATCCGAATCTTAACAACTTAACATTTATAGTCTCTATGATAATTAAACATTGCCTAACATATGAAAAACCAGATAAATAAAATACATTGCCAATAGAAACGGAAATCACCTATGAGTAACCATGAAATGACCCAAGTGTTGGTATTAGAAGTTAAGGGGTCTAAAATGGCAATGTTAACTAATTTCAATAAAGTGAAACAAAATATGTTCACAACTGAATAAAAAGAAAGAAAATCCCAGCAGAAAAATTTAAAAAACAAAACAAAAGAAATAAATGGAAATTCTAGAGCCAAGGAATGTATTATGTTTAATTATCACTTTGTAGACTTAGCAGAACAAAGGTGACACAAGAAATAGCAAATGGATAGAAAAAATTATTCAGGAGTGCCCTGGTGGCTCAATAGTTAGGTCAATTGCCTCCAAAGGAGTGCCGGCCATGTACACCTGAGTTCAAGTCCTGGGTCGGGTGGGAAACAACCAGTATGAGCAAACATAAAAACAAAATAAAGATGCTTCCTCCTCCTTTCTCTTCCTTCCTACCTGCCTACTTGCCTTCATTCCTACCTGTACCTTTCCTTCAAAAAAGAAAAAGAAGATGGGGAGGAGGAGGGGAAGGTAGGGAGGTGGAGGATGAGGAGGAAGAATTATTCAATATGAAGAATAGAAAAGGAAAAAAAACTCAGCAGAACCCCAGGAACTGGTTATATAACAGCAAATGGTTCTATACACATACTGGTTAAAATGGACATAAGCATGAGAATTCAGGTAATACATGTTTTAATGGAAGACATGAAGGCCAACATTTCACAAATGTGATGAAGATAAAGACAGTTAAAATAGTTGCACTGTTGCAAACCAAAGATAAAGGGTCAATTTTGACAGCTGCAAAGAAAAACAACACTTTACATATAAGAGAATAATAATTCAATTAACAGCTCACATCTCAGAAGTTACACCAGAAAATAGTAGAACATACATGAAAGTACTTAAAAAAACTGTCAATCCTAAAGTCTACGTCAAGTGAATCAAAATCTATAAAAATAATCTTAATGCCTTCTTTAGAAAACCTACAGCATTTTTTTGTTTAGCCTTTATTTTGTTTGTATATAAAAATACAGTATGTGGAATATCTTCCTGATTTTGGTAAGAAAAAGCTAATATTCCTTTAAAAAAGATAAAAGATGTTAACCATAAAGGAAAAAAAGATTTAAATTATATTACCTCTATATAATATCTTTATCCAAAAAAATTAAGTAGATAAAAATGTAACTCAAAGAAGAAAAGATACTCACAATACACATATCTGATAAAGGACTCTGAGACGGAATAGGGAATGCTTACAAATAATTTTTTTTAACTCATAAAACTCATAAGATCTGTACTATGATGTTCAGAAGATATTTTTCCTTCCCCTGGACAGGTCCCAAAGCTGAGAACTTGGCTTTAAATGGCCTGCACGTCAGTCACTAGGCCAAAGGTGCAGGATTTTAATTTGAAAAAACCACAAGTCCATTAACAGTAGAAATGATACATTGTACTATATCACTACAAGGGTATATCACACATATATGCACATAGAGTAATCATGACTGTTCTATAACTTCCCGCAAATATGTAGCTGAAAGCAGCAAGAAATAAAAAAATATACAACTCCCTTAAGATTTAATTTAATAAAGGGTAAAGGAGGCAGGAAATCCTAAATAGAGATTACCCTTAAACAGGAAGCAATGAAATAAAGAGAAGGGGCTTTAAGGAAAACTGTGAGGATGCTATTAATGTAATTTTCCATTTCATGATATGATTTCTGGTTAAAAAGTTGTATTTGATTTTTCAAGAATTCTTCAAACTGCACATTTCAAACATGCTTTCTTTTCTGTAGACATGTTACATATCAAAAAGTTGGTATAAAAGGAAATAATAGAGATAGGGAATTATCCAAAGCAAAAATGACTAGCAAGGCATTGGCAAAGGAGGAGCCCCACCTTTGAACCCAGAATCCAAAGACTTTCTCTCCCTAAGGCCAGGGAGTGGGGGTTGGACAGAAAGATCATTTGATCTGCATCTCCTATTCAGAAAGGTCCTTGAATGAGGAGTTTTCATATCATTTCCAAATAAAATTATACACATAGTTAGGAGATAAACTGAGAAGAACATGTTCATCAAAAAAGTATTACTATACCAAGTATAACCAAATAAAAAACAAAGATAAATTTATAGATTGAACATTATGAGCTCATCTAGTCCTTGATAAGCCAATTTTATGGTTTTGTTTTGTTTTGTTTTGTTTTAGCAAATCCTGTAATTTATGATATATGTAGCAAAATGATATGGTTTTGCATTAAATGATTAACTGCTGAATTTAAATTATAACAAGTAAATATCAAAGCATAACAAGTATCTTATAATCTAGCCTTGAGATGTCTTCATTTTTAAGACTATTGAAAGTCCTTACAGATGAACTTGACTTGTCAGGATTACCTGTTCATAAAACCACAAAAAGACAGAAGAAATAATGGGTTTATATTATTATTTATTGAATCTGTGTCCAAAATCACAATTTTCATTGTATTATTAAGGTCTAGAATGAAGATTGATTTTATGTCCTACCTGGTTTAGTACTCAATTCATTAAAAGTATCTGTGAAAACTCACTACATTTTAGAATTTAGTTTAAACAGTATCTTCTTATGGGTGGGTATAATCAGAAGGTCTCATTCACAACTCTAAATATTTCCCCAGTAGATAAACCAAACAAGTGGAGTACCTTGGTGCAGAAGTGGTTAGGTCAATTGCCTCCAAAGGACATAGGCCTCATACCCCCAGGTCTGACTCCCATGCCTGGGGTGGAACAACTATTGTGAACAACTGCAAGTGAAAAATAAAGTGCTTCTTCCTCCTTCCTCTTCCTGCCTACTTGCACCCACTACTGCCAAAAAAAAAAAAAAAAAAAGTAAGTTATTGAAAACGTTTATTTAGAAATCCATAAGGATCATGACACTGAGTTATAGCCATGCTTTCTATTAACGTTATTAATGTTTTTGCAGACTTTAAAAAATACACTATTATGAATGATAACATAACTTAATTTCTTTTACCTTTCACATTTTATTATTTTGAATTTTAATATCTCAAATTTTTTAGTATCTTATTCAGAATAAAAATGAAAGAATCACTAAAATCACTGAAGGGTAACTGGTTACCAGAATGAATTCCACTAAAACTCATGACTCCAGTAGATTTAAAAGTCATGTTCGGCATACCTGGTAACCTCAGCAGCTGAGATGGTTAAAGTGCAGACCATGTAAAGCCCAAGGGTCCAGTTGGACTCATGGTCTGGGGGTTAAAAAAAAAAAAAGTCACCTCAAACTACCAAATATATAAAATATGCTGTTTTGACTGAAAAATTTAATAAAACGGAATTGTTAGAGAGCATGCCCTGTGGCTCAGGGGGCTGAGAGGCTGGTGTTCAGACCATGCAAAGCCTAGGGAACTGGGATCAAGACCTGCGTCTGGGTTAAAAACCAAAATAAAGATTTTTTTGCCTCCTTTCCCTTTCTTCCTTTCTCTCTTCAAATAAATAATAAAATAACACAAAACTAAATTTCTAGGAAAATATCTCATCAGCTGTGTGCAAGATTAGAAGTCAGTTGATAACAACTGCTTAGCAGTATTTTAACGTAAGTAATTCAGACACAGGAAAATGGCAGAGGAATAGAAGAGGGGCGGGGGGCAGGGTGCAAGGCTGGAGAGGATCAGTGTAAAACATCTTTAAAAGCCCATTAAACATGAATGAATCCGCACTTCACATTAGGATTTAAGTCACTTATGAAGTAAATATTTATAAAGAAAATGAAGTATTAAGATCACATACTAACTTTAAAGTAAAAACATTTAAAATATCAATTCCCTTTTTTAGAGATAAATAAGGGGTGAATACATAACTTTTTTTTTTTTTTTTTTTTTTTAAGAAAAGGTGTGGGCAGGGCGAGCAGGAAGAATCACCTATTTATTTTTATTCAGCTATTCACACTGGTTGTTGGGGATGGATGTGATATTGCTTGCAGGGTGTACTAGATGGGCAGGCCACCAGGGTTGTGCTCAGTACACAATTTCTTCAGATGGAGACACTCAAATGTAAAATTATTAAAATACTATCTGTTCTTCAAATCCTCCATCTCTTGGTCTCTCCTTTCAATTTAAAGCCTTCACTTCTGCTGTTAGCATTGGGAATCCAGGAGCTAATTCCATTTCCTAGTGTACTGAATAGCATTACATAAACAGTGCATAGTTTATCTATTTGATGATATATATAATTTACTTTAAAAAACTTGAACAAAGATAAAGTACTAGAAATGTGTGTGTTGGTTGGCTGAAGATATATGAAGATTAAAGCTACTGGATACTTGAATAAAGAATTCATGACTTAGGGATGAGCAGCAAATGTACATCAGAAAAATCACCCCAGAGACTTGTAAGTACTTTTATATCCATGTCTTAAAAATACAACAGACATTTCTTAATTGGCATCCCAAATGTGAGATATGGATATTTGTTGGTGAAATTAGTGGTTTATTAATCAGTATAATGAATGTTAGAAATAATGTTTCTTTGGCTAAACTAGTGGTCTTCAACATATGTAGGTCGCCTACGGTTTTAGATCTTTGCATGAAACTGCATGGCAGAAACTAGTGACTTAACCCTAAAATGGTCCTGTGTACCATCACTGGTTAGGAGACTATATGGTGACCAAGACTTTCTATTACAAAATGAGTCTTCCATCTGGAAAATGTGCCCTCAAAAAACTTATTAGTCTTTAAATCCAAAAACAACCAAGTTGGGACGTCACAAAGAACAAAAAACAAATTTTAAAAAATGCTCGATGGCTGTTTATTAATAAGTGCTTATTATATAAGTATCAAAATATAAAGCTCAACTTGATCTAAGGCTTGTTTTAAGCTGGCACTAATGCCATGGTGGAAGAACCTTAATACACCTTAATCTTTTGTTATGGCCACTGATACGTGCCAAAAGAACATGCAAGTTATACATAACCGAATTGACTTGGTCACTTCATTGATTCTTTGATTTATTTCTGTTTATTACAATAATAATTTATATCCTCAGCCTTTTGTTAAAACTCTATAAATCACAATTATAAACTATTTGTTAAATTTTTATCCTAGCCAAGAATATACTTTTATTCCATTTTCACTTTCTTAAAGACTACAGTGTTTTAATTTATAGATGGAATGTTAAGGGTGGCATTTCTAGCCTCCACAGGTAATGCATAGGAAAGATGGTTTTGATCTGACATCCTTAAGCTATGTATCATTGCATGATAATATTCTGACTTTATAATGGCCTGTAGAGTTTTGTTGTAGGTGACTACATAAATATCCAAGAAATTTAAAAAATCACCTAAACTTTCCAAACATATCATGTGTTATAAGAGTTATGGACTTTTTTTTTTTTTATCGGTAAGCACCTGACACTTAAAGCACTACTCCTATCTAGTAATTAATTAATAATAATTAATAAGCAAAACTCGAAATTTTCTTAAGGGTTTAATGGGTTTTAAATTTTTGCCATTCTTAGCTCTATGTGGGATGTATTTTAATTTACTATTTATTGAGGTAAACTTGCTTTACAAAATAATATGTGATATTTTTAATAGATACAGAATTTATAGTCACTATGATGTATCATTTTTTGGAGATAATCATATTGTTTCATGCTATCCTACAAAGACAACTATTAAATTTGGCAGTCTCTGTAAAGGACATGCACTGTATAAAGCTGTCCATAGGTCCCTTTTCCTGTACACCAAAGCAGACTGAGACATACAACAGAAAGGCATTTTAACGACTTTGGTAAGTGGTGCTATAACCAACTATATAAATACTTCATTTGGGAATTTTTATATCAGTTGACTTGTAAAGCAATGCGAGGTGCTTTCTTTTCCTTACACATCAATTTTAAAAGTACATGGATAATTTTGTTCTGTTAAAAGCTGACATCTTTGGAACCATCTTTAAGGCAGAGCCAGGGAGTCATTACAGATAAATTATAATGCCTGTCTTGTTTGAACAAGGCTAACGACCTGTTGGACCAGCTGAACCAATAAGCAATTGTTTAAAAAAAAAAAAAAAAATCAAGCAAACAATTGTTTGACAAATTATCCAAATCATGAGAACTGATGATTATGAACTTTTAGTCAGAGGATAGAAATCAGTCAGTTCTCTCTTCATTCTTTCTAGCAATCAGTTATCAATTATGTATAGGCAAGAATAGTTCAAATTTATTAACACTAGCGACTTACCTCATCTTCCTAGTTCCATCCTATTAAAAACTCCCGATTTTGTCCTTCCTTCGGGGGTATGTTTTAGGTTTTTTATCTGATTCTTTGTACCCCAAATTACAATGTTTTGATCCCAAATAAATGCACTGTCTTTTAATGACATCCTGACTTTTATTTATTTTCATTTTTTTTTTTAACAAGGGAGAAAAGGAATAAGCTTTTTTTTTTTTTTTTTTTTTTTTTTTTTTTGTTAAAGGAAAGGTGCAGGCAGGAATGAAACTGAGTAGGCAGGCAGGAAGAGAAAGGAGGAAAAAGCGTCTTTATTTTATTTTTATTTATTTGTTCACACTGGTTGATTCCCTCTCCCCGCAATCCAGGACTTGAACCCAGGGGCGTGTGCCCTGCACTCCATCGGTGGCAACTGACCTAACCACTGTTCCACCAGGCAGAGCCAAGGAAGAAGTATTTAAGGAAGAAAGCAAGAGGAGGAAGAAACATCTTTATTTATTCAGTTGTTAATTTTTTTGTTTTTTCACCCTGGCCCTGGGAATTAAAGCCTGGTCCTTGGGTTGTTCCAGTCTCCTGAAGTTTTAGGTTAATAGCTAACACTTGTTAATTTAACTGTATGTTTATTCATTTCTTGATTGCTTGTAAACATTCTGTGCATAAACATTTTATATAAAGTGGTCTCATGTATTTGAGGAATGAGGAACATGCACATATGGGTTTGTATTATTTTGGAAAGCAGCGTTACCTCAATAAATATTAAAATAAAAAAATCTCTAGGTTTGAGAATTTCTATTCATCTACACAATATCAAACAAAATGATGAATATACTACCAAGTTAACTATTTTGTTGAATAATTTTTAAATGATTTTAAAAGTTCATTGTATTTGTCCTATAATAGCATATTTTCCCATGTTAGATGAAATCATCTGACTTTAAGCTGTTAGAGCAAATAGTCAACTATACAAATGACTTATTATCTCTTATTATAAAATCAAAACTAGTATATGTGCAAAATTAATAATTTCACATTCAAATTAGCTCTAGCTTTGCTTCTGATAATTTGTTAAAGTGGACACACGAAGATGCTTGAACATAGCAATCCCCTGTAGAATCAAAGAGAAAAAAGAGGGATGTACCTTAAAAAACAAACAAAACAAAAGCAAAAATCTCCACCAAACTAGCATTTTCCCCTACCTATTGGCTTGCTTTTTCAAATTTCAGTTCAAGAAAACTCAAAGCTTAAAGCTGATTGAAGTTCAACCTGATTGAAGTTTTTTGTCTTCACTATTAATGAAAAAACCCTCACCAGCATCTAAACCTAGTTCTTGAGACATAACAAATATTTGCTGGATAAAGGGATGTAAACATTCACAAAAGATCATAAAAATTAACCAACCTTAATAAAACCATGGTATTTTTTTTAAATGGAAGTATTAAATGATGCTACCTCTTAGGATGCTCATTTCACTCTGTACAGAAGATGGAGCCAAAGACACATTTATCCACTGCCTGGGAGTCTTTTCCATTAACAAAACAAAACAATGTTTCCCTTGACAACTCCTTTTTGTGTGTCTAGCTGCACTTGGAGCTAGAAAGTGGGTTTCTGAATGAGTTCAATTTTTACCCAGGTTGAGTCAAGCTTTTATGCCTGAGTCTCTCTCAAGAATGATAGGATGCTAAATAAACAGGAATATATTTCAGTTAAGTCTCTGATGACTGAAAAATACAAGTGGGCAATAAGATGGGAAACCTTCACCACTCAAAGAGATATGGTTGATCAACAAGGAGTTTAAGAACACCTGTTCTGGTTGGTTTTATCACCTTGGATACACTATTTCTAAACTTACATATTCTTAGTGTCCAAATTAACTTCTTTTCCTTACTAACTCTACAACTTATATGCGATAAAATGGATTCTTGGTGCAAAGAAAGGATTATTCTAATGTAAATGACAGGAAATCCACTAAACAATGTCATTTTATTCCATTACAAAACCATCCTAGATCCTCCCAGGGTTAAATAACAATTTCATGGTTATCTTCTATCTGCCGCCCTTTTTTTTCTCTCTCTCTTAAGATTCCCCTAGAGGTGTTTACTGCAAACTTTGAACTCCACTCAACTGACTCTTAAGAATCAACTGATAACCTTATTTACTTCATTTGGGAAGTTATCTACAAACCTTTGTTTCTAAATGTGCTTAGTCTCCATCTGAAAACACTTTTTCTTTAAAATCTGCATGTGCTCTTATCTTTATTCAAAATTAAGACTTGCCCCGCCTCAGAGCTCAGGTGTTATTTTCCTTTCAAACAAGCCCACTTGTGGCCTTTTAAAGCACCCTCTTTCATTCCCAGACTCTTCTTTGCCCCTTTTTGTTGTTGTCCTTGCTATCATTAAATGAGGAAATCCACTAAGGCTCTGTGTGTGAGTGTGTGTGTGTTGTGTGTCTGTGGTTTCTATCTCTTATTAATCTCATCTGCACCAGTGGTTTCAAATATCAGTTATCTGAATATAATCCCAAATCTTTTAACAATTTTAACCTGAACCTACAGTCCATGTTTTCAGTAGCCAGATATATTTACCTAGATGTTTCAATCCTTCATCCTACCATATTCCAAACGGAAATCATTTTATCTGTTTCTGAAAATCAGTTCTTCTGCTAGGCTTCCTTTTTGTGTTACTAACACTTTCCCAATCAAAACTCATTTTCCCAGTCAAAAGTCCACAATCAGTTTTCACACCTCTCTCTTGTCCTCCCCACTCAACCTGTCATCAAGTTGTGATAATTTTACCTTTCTTTCCTTTCTTACTCCCAGTACCTTGATTCAGATTCTTATACCTCACTCACCTATCCTTACAATAGTCTCCATAAGGAGACTAATCTTCGATCTATAGCCATCATTTTTTTTATGTTTATGTTACATATTGAAGTGAGAATAATACACCAGTTTGTGTGAGACAGGCATGTAAAGTCCTTAAAATTAATCCATCATTTCTTAAAATTTTGGAAGTTAGAATTTTGAAACAAAGCTAAAAATTTTAAAAACACAGTTCACTTTCATATTAAGAAATACTTCTCAAAAAAGAGTCTACTCTCTACTATGCTCATAATGTACATTTCTCAACTCTCAGAGTAATATGGGTAAAAGAGACTAAGGCCTGATGGATGGATGGTGGTGCCTAAAAGCAATCCTGCTGATGACAGGAATTGTAAATGGCTGACCCTTATCCTTTAAGAGTGGCGACTAGCAAATGAGGCTGCATCCATTTCTTCCCCATAGATGAAACCTGGCAATCAGAAAAGAGAGCGTTCTGGGAAGTCAGTGTTTATATTAATGAAATGGCATTGGCATTTTACTGAGAACAGGAGAAAAACACATTAAAAATGTATCCGACATATTTGTAAAAGATTCTAACAGAGTTCAGTTTCTAAGTTCTGATTAAGTGTGATTCTTTATGAAAAGTATATTATTGCTTAATATTTAACTCACCAGCACTACCAGAATATGATAGGGGTTGCTACTAGCATTTGAAGAACATGGCTGGTGTCCAAAAGAGAAAATTGTGTCATGAATGTTCCATCAGGGAAGTCATTTGCAGTCATCCAACTCCCTTGGAGTCTTATTACTCCTCAGATCACATGTTGGTACCATTATTCAAAAAGAAAAAGCTCACACAGAATGTCCTCATCTTTTAGGAAGGATCATGCAAAAATCATTTCAGAAATAGAGGTACAGTATATTCTTTACATTAATAGAATGAATTAATTAGTGGCTCAAGCTATAACTACTCCCTTTGCTTTCCAGAGGCTTAAGTAATATCCCTAAGTAACTTAATTTGATATAAAGAAGTTCTTTAGTTCTATTTTCAGTTGGTAATACAGACAATAGACTCAAAAAGGTAGCAGACTACTTATATAAATATCTTTGTATGGACCTAACAAAACCTAATTGGAAAGACACACTTTTTTCTGCTTTAAAAGTCTTGATATAGTGTCTACTTTTCTTTCATGAAGTCAATGCTAAATTCACATATTCTTAGATCATCTGATGAAATGGATAATTTCACTTATAATCGTACTTGATAATTTTACATGTCAACCAAATAATTATGTAGATTAAATGAAATATAGATTTCTTTTTTAAAGGGTGAGAAGAAGACTTTCTTATCATAGAAAGAACAAATATTTTCATGAATGTGTTGTGAATTAAATGACACTAAATTTAGTCAGGAGAAAACAATAGTCTTGTTTGAAGGGAAGAACAATATACATACAAGATCAAAACAACATTTAAGGGGTGCTGAGTTTGAAGGTTTGAAAGTCAGATTTTGTTTCTTTTTTTCCCCATACTTTGACTTACAGGAAAATGTACACTTGGAGGCAGTATAGCCAGCAAATGAAAGAGCATAATCATGTCTTTAAAACTACAACATTTCAAAAGGTGTTCTCTTAATCAGTGTAATAAAAGTATATTTAGGGAAAGATAGGTATTAGAAAGCACCACTGCCTCCCCCCGCCCCCCCCACCTTTTTGTTATTTGTATTAGTGAGAAAAAGGTAGGCAATGTTACAGCTGAATGAGTTTACTTTGTTTCCAGAGAATAATGGCCAAGCAATTTCCCTATCCTAACTCAGGAGCTTTAGGGAACCTGTTTATAGGGAATTGTCTAGCCCTCTGGTATGGCATCTGGGGAGTCAGTCCTCAAAGGAGTTGCTGCCCACTCTAAGAATCAGGACACATGAGTCAGACTATTATAAACCCTAATGCAGAGTGCTGAAGAGCCAGGGGGTTGAAAGCAGTGGAAAAACACATAAAGAACATATGTTCCAGACAAACTCCAACCAAAGTCACAGGGCACAAGACAGTGGCTAGCAGCGGGGTAAAATCAGGGAGGGAAGAAAGGAGGGAACAGAGGACACTAGAAAGGACACTGGAACTCTGGTGGCGGGTGTGGTGTGAAATACTCATCCTAAAATGAATATAGCTTTGTAAACAAAATAAATAATTAGAAAAATATTCCTTCAGTAAAGTTAAATATATACATTAACAAACATCTGTCTATATCTACTGTCATTGAATAGAAAACTTTTCAGTGGGTTTGAGAGAAAGACAGGTCTCAAAAGAGAGTTGAGAGTTTTAATGCCAACTTAACACACTGGTGTTTCATAAAAGATGGCCTAACATTTCACAATAAAAAATATTCAGTTTATAGTGTTGGCATGAATGGAACTGAGATGTAAATTTTCACTTACCCGAAGATCTGGTAGGGTCAACTATCAAGATTTCACAGTTAAAAGGCATTCTATATAATAGTTAAAAATACCAATATTGGTTTTGCTAAACCGAAGGAATAAAAATTCCAAGTAGTCAAGGAGTTGGAAGGTGGATTTAGGATGGGCATTGCACGACATATGTCTGTTTTTGAAATGCCTCTCTCCCACAATTTCCATTGTTAATTGTGCTACTTAAATTAGGAGAGGAATTAGATCATCAAATAACTCACTCACACCCACCTCTCACTTCACACACCTTGGTTAACATTAAACAAGTTTGCACTGGCTATCCTCCATGTCACCATTTTTATTTACATACATACATAACACACGTAGAATTTAGGAACGATTGTACTATTATAAAATACATACATTTTCATCAGCCCTGGGATTTGGATGCAACAAGCACTAACTGAAACCAGCCAACTGTAATCTGCACGTAGTGGCTTTCACCTCTCTAAGGCTATTTTATTTTTCCCGTCAGCAAATTTCAACTATAACTTATCACGACTTCGCTACTCCTCCTGGCCTCCTCTCCCCCACCCTTCCACGTTTCGCGGCCTCCTCCCGGCTCTCCTCCTCGCCTCTCCTTTCCCCCGCCCCTTTCTCCTGGCCCCTCCCCTAGTTGAGTCAGTGGCTTGAAACTTTTAAAAGCTCTGTGCTCCAAGTTAGAAAAAAGCTTTTACGAGGTATCAGCACTTTTCTTTCATTAGCGGGAAGGAGTGAGGAAAGTACCAAACTGCAGCAGACTTTTAAACTTTAAATAGACAGGTCTGAGTGCCTGAACTTGCCTTGTCATTTGACTTCATCTGAGGGATTCACCACTTGGCGTGCCTACTCCACTTCTTTTAAGAGAAAGAGTAAGTTTTTCTAAAAAAAAGTGATTTTACCTTTTTCTTTTTCTACAACGAAAACTTTTCTGAAGTTTTAAACTGTTAAATGTAATGCTATACTGTAAATGGAAGGATTTGGGAGTGTTTCTCTAGTTTGAAAGTTAAGATTGAACGTATGGTATTTATGTTTTGACTGTTTTAAAAAAGGCGTCTATTAATAATGCAGCAGGTAAAGCAAGATTCAGACCTTTCCTATTAGAATAAAGAACTAGTGTACTGGGTATTTAGTTCTCTGTTAAGGTTTAATTCTTTTTTTGTTGTTGTTGGTAATCAGTAATAGTCTAGGTACTTTGTAACAACTTGGGGGGGGTCTGTTATCGGTCTGGGTTGAGGATTGACTGACATTACAAAAATCTAAGTGCAAATTTGCTTTGCGTGCCTGCTATATAGAATTCTATAGAAAAGCACAGCGTGCTTTTTCATTTGGAAATCTTGATTGACGTTCTATAGCCTCGCAAAACAAACTTCTAAACTGAGTGCTTTGTTAAGACCTTGTGGTTGCTTGGACTTCCACGTGGTCTCTTCCTAGAATTTTTCCCTGTAAACAAAAAGGTATTAAAAAACCAGAGTTGTGATATTGAGGTTTTTAAAGCAACAGTAGTAAATGGTTACTTTGTGCTAGCAACCGCTGTGGAAAAACTCGAGACCCTCGGGGGAGCCACCTTTTGCTCGACCACGTTGGCAATTCAAGAGATGAAATCCCCTGAATGGGTGGTGGCTACTTAAAAAGTATTAGAGTCAGAGAACAGCCGATTAGAAACTGTTCCCTTGTGCATTTCCAAAGCCCTCTCCCAAGAGGGGTGCTCCTAGAAAGAATCTAAAAGGAACTTTCTTCAACAGCGCCGCAGAGGGAGCTCCCCCCAGCCCCCAGCTCCCGAGTGTCCGAACCTGTAGCAAACTTGAGAACTCTAGGGCAACTTTTTCTGAGTTGGACCTGCTAGGGTGCAGCCAATAGGCAGAAGATTGCGCTCATTTGTTACTTAAAAGACTTTTATTTCTTCAACTACTCATTGGTAACAAACACATTCTGTGAACCAGAAACGCAACCTTGCATTTTCGTGTCGGGTGAGGATATTCTCTACTTCCACCGACTAAAGTCATTTCTGATGTTACTTTCTAAGTTTCAAATATCTGCACCAGGAGCATGCTTAAAAGCAAGTACAAAACCGAAAATTTAGCGGAGCCCGGGGGCGGGCGCGGGCTCCTGCCATCTTAGCCTTCGCGGGGCTCGCCTCGGGCTCTTGCGCGGTCGGGAGCCTCTGGGTTTACAGTCCTCAGATCCTTACAAATTAAGCCCGGTGCAGGTCCGACTCCTTACCTCGGAAAAGGAGGGGGCGGGGGCGAGAAGTGGGGGATGGGCTGCGTGCCAAAGGTAAAGGAGGAGCAAAGAAGCAATTCAAGTAAACGTGTCGCTCCAATTTCCTTGCCCTGTCGCCCCATTGTCCCTTTATTCTCTTCACACTTGTTGAATCCTACTGTTTAAGCCCTGGGGAGGAAACCTGAGTGCCTCGGGAATTGCCATACCTCAGCTGCACTTGCAGCTCTCCCGGAGTTCTCGAAATTTCTCAAGTGAGGCGAGAGAGCCCCATAATAAAATGAGCAAAGAGCTAATGACGTGTCCGAAGGCAAATGTATACGGAATTCGGAAACTCAAACTTTCTGAACTTTGTGAGTTGCCGGCTGTAGAGCCCTAGCCTCAATCCTGTTAGACTTCAAAGGCTTATTGGAGCATCTCTGATAAGGTTCGCCGTCGCCTTCCGGAACCTACCCACTCCGCGCCCTAAGGCACGCCTGCTTCTCGAAGTGCCAAGTGGGGGTGGGAAGAGAGGGTGGAATTGTTGGGGAAATGGAAAAGGCTTTATTTGAAAGTGGTTTTAGTTTCTTTTGCTTCCAGAAACTAAAATCTGTGATGAAAAGAAAGATGCTTAATCTCACCTGGAAATTGGGCACACTTGAACTCAGTCAAAAGTGCCCCGTGGCAATTTAGAGAATACATTCTGGAATGTTTAAAAGAAACCTAATAGTTCCTTTTGTATAAGGATTGCTGAAAGTAAAAGCCCTCGAAACGCAGAGAAGAGCTCTTTAAATCAGTCCATCCCCCAGAATGAAATCAATCAGGTTAGGCAGAAATACCTCTGGGAAGAGTAATTCATTCTTGTAGATTAGTAATCCGAATATGCTAGAAATGATGCAGTGGCAGGAAGTACAGTCTGTCCTGGCAATTATATTTAGTGTTACTGGAACATGTTCCCCCAATGTGTGATGCTTTGTGCTTCTCAAAGTCAGGGTATAGTTATCACCTATTTTTGTATAGTATGATACCGGAGGGAAAGGAATGATGGGAAAGTCACCAGTGATTAACACCTTTTACCCCACCTTTCCTGTTGTTCTGACTTCCCTTCAAGATTCTCAGTCCTTTGATTGCATTGTTGAAGCTTGTCCACATAATACTAGTTAAGCTCTCTCAGGGAAAAATAGCTATCTAGTGCATATAATTAATGTCAATATTCAATTTAGATAAGTCAGGTTTTTTGGTTTTTTTTTTAAGTAGCAGAGTTTCTCCTCCGTGGGGGAGGGTTTTTTCCACCCTGCCTAAATTCTCCACTCTGCCTGTCTAAATTCATCATTTAGTTGTGTATGTTCAGGTTGATTTTTTGCCAGAATTAAAACAGAGACCGTGATGAATTTATATATGTGGTTTGGCCTTAAAAATTTCCATAATCTTCACATCCAAATTTCCCTAGCTTTCTAAATAATTTCTAGTGAATACATGTTTTATGGGCTGCTTAAAATTTGCAGTAGTATAGGAAATAGAGTGTTATTTGTGTTTGTTTTAGTAATATCTGCGAGCCATATTCTGTAGGGTATGACTTTTTGTGTGTGATTTGGGGGGGAAATAATTTAAAATGCCACAAAGACACATACTTTCCTGTCAGTCAATAAAAAGGGTAAACTCATAAGTCTGCATGGAAGCAATGTTAAATGCATTACAGGAGCATCTTGAAAACATCTTGATTGTCCTAGAGAAATGTCAATCACTTAGTTTTCTATTTTGATTTTTAAAAAATTGTCAAAAATAGAAAATAAATGCACTGTAGCTATATTGAACTCTTACTAATAACTTCATGAACGTGAAGTATTTCATCAATGTTCATTTTTTTAAAGTTCATCTGATCATAATTAAAGAATATGACTTTTAGCCGTTTATGACAGGATTTTTCCTCTAGCATCTCTAACGTGCCTGAGAAAATTGTTAGTAGGGGAGTTGAGTGATAGCTGGTGGGATTGTCTCTATTAGGCCTGTTCTCCACCTCATTATTCTGTGGAGGCTAGTGGATGGAATGGTATAATTCTCTACAAAGGAATCTAAGGCTAATCAGAGAATTATGAGGTAGAATTTCAAATAGAATAGATGTGTCCATGGAATAGGTTTGATATAACAGAGGCTAAATATCCAGGTATAAGGGAATAAAATTGTTGGTTTGATGAATCAGGAATATTTTCCATATTACCTGACTTCAAGACATTTAATTGTCTGTACAGACTCAGGCTATATAGACACATTATATTAACTGGGTCAGCAGTTCCCCTTCAGACCTCCTATCATTCTTGAAATTAACACAAGTTTGAACAGAGTATATCTTCTTGAAATAGTGTTCTCAGTGACAACAAAATCTCCTGGTAAATTAGTGTTAGAATATAGTAGAATTAGGGGACGGCAATTTTTGGTTGTTAAATCTTCAACTTTAATAACATATTAAAACAAAGCCTCGATGGTACCTGATGCAGCGCTGTAAGAATCTCAAATCACTGCCTCTTGATAAATTCAAGTAGCTTTTCTTTTTTTTTTTTTTTTTGTACTACAAAAGCTCCCTTTTCAATAAATTTAAAACTTTAGAAGCTTTGACTATACTGCTAATCCCAAGGAAACAGTAAAAGAAAAAACAAAAAAAAACAGCAAACTTAGACAACCCTAGTGAAACTTGGTACCTTTTTAAAATCTGCAGATTCCACTTAATTCATTCAATAGTCATCTACTTGAGCATCTTCTCATTTAAACACTGGGGATATAGTAGCAGATAAACACCCTCATGGAACTAGTTGAGGAAAGCAGATGTCATCCTTTCATGAAGGGAGACTAACAATAAACAAGGAAATAATAATGCCAATTAGTGCTAAACAACCCTTAAAAAACAAGGGGAGTAGGAGGTTGAGTGACTGGACTGGAGTGGTGGCTAATGAGGTGCGAGGCAAGAGTGGAGACCTAAAAAGGAATTGAGAAAGGAGCCCCGTTCAGGACAACTCAGCCTCATTGTTTGTTTTTCCAAGACTGGCTAAGGAACAAGCAGGGTGACTAGGCCCATGACATGAAACCTGGAGAGCAGAGGTGATGACTGAGTTCAAGATAAGAGCAGTGGAGAAGACTGGGTCGTAGTCTGGTGTTTGGGAAAAGACCAAGTCTATAATATTTGCTGAGTGATTGCATGTGGGTTATGTTAATCATGTGTGGGTATGAATGTTACCAAAAGAACATCTGGCTGTAGTAAGTGTAAGAGGGATGGTCACAACTGAGCCCACTCAATGACATTTACTGCAAAGGATAGGGGTTCTGACAAAAGTTTAGAAAACATTCACAAGGTTTACATTTTATTGTGGGGTTTTAATTTTTGTTTTAGTATGTTAGAAGCAAGTGCGCACACACACACACACACCCCCACACACGCACACCCCAAAATCCATTAAATGATTTATCAGGTGCTTCCATAGGTATTTCCTTGTTCATTTTTAGACTTCATGACTTTATTCGTTCAAATATTAAAGACCTTCATCTTCCTTATTTCCTTAATCATAAAAATGTGATTCAGGTCAAGTCTCATTTTAGTTTTCAACCCTCCTGTTGGCATTAATTTTCTTTTAAATCCCCACTCT
This sequence comes from Solenodon paradoxus, assembly GCA_004363575.1. Classification (NCBI taxonomy): domain Eukaryota; kingdom Metazoa; phylum Chordata; class Mammalia; order Eulipotyphla; family Solenodontidae; genus Solenodon; species Solenodon paradoxus. The sequence goes on from RJWH01000020.1 coordinate 892,122, forward strand.
CAATTTAGTGTTGTCTCTTGGGAAAAACCTTCAAAATTGAAAGTAAAATGTTTTCTAAATTCTTCTAATAATAATTAGGACATTAATGACATTCAGTGACTTCAGTTTTTGATCCAGCATTTATTTCTGTGGTTTTGGCAAAAGGAAAAGCCAAACGTAGTTGAAAATGGACACTTTATTTTCATTTGTGAATAAAAAGTTTGCATCTTTGTGGGGAGAAGCAGAGGGAGGTACAGCGACCAGAGGCCTGTGGGTTAGGATGAGCTCTGAACCCAAGAGCTGTGCGACTGCGCTGTCTATCCCTCCCTGCTCTCCCCATATTTCCCTACTTCTAAATATTTTGAACCTGAGAGCACCAACAAAGTCAAGAAGTCCTTGTTTGTCTTCTGGCTGGAAACCTTACACTTCACCCTCACCTAGGGCATTTGTTTAAAGAAAGAAAACAAAAAATTGACTTCCCAGGCTCCATCCCCTGGAATGGGATTCATTTTGTTTTGTGCTAGAAATATTATTAACAAATGCTGCCAAATGGTTGTGACATCGTTCAGGAATCACTGTCAAAGGGCCAGAGGGTATTTGGGCAGGTCACACTTGGGTGCCTCCAGCTTTTGGTCTCTAGTCGTGAGGGTCATAAAGAACAAGTTAAATAAATGGAAGGCACAGGATGGATGGTCCTTTTGCTCTCAAGCATTCACTCCTACAGAGAGCTTTACATACGTCCTTAATTTAGGCCTTAGTCTATATATCAAGTTCTACTTTGTGGAGTAGAGGTAAGGGCATGACTGTACATGATAAATAAACATGCAGCTGCCATGGAAGGCTCTAATGTGCAATGTCAGGGATTTTGTAAAACATAAATTTAGGCCCTTTCCTTATAATAGGGTAATTTCTCAACAAAGATTTGGAAAATTGAAAATACTTTCATTTCATTGGATGGGGGAGGAGTGGGCCAACAATTGATAACACTTGATTCACAACAAAATGAACAACCACCAGGAAAAGGTAACTTATTTTGGTTTCTTCTCTTTGCGAATCACAGGCATTATAAGCCTTACATTAAACATTTTCTGATGGTCTCTATGATAGTGATAATGACAGGTATGTGTGTGCTACAGGATACTAGGTGTCCAATTGGATAATGCATCTCATTTAGATGAAAGAGCGTAACTTATTAATGCAAATGACAAGTGAGTGGGTGCTTAAAGAAAAGACAACTTTGCAATTAAGTTGTTGCTTTATTAATAAAGAACTACACCTAGAGAACTGCCCAGTGACCCAATTCACATACTTTGGCCCTCTGAAGTGGTTTTGTAGAATCTCAAAATTAATGAAAATCAAATTTTAGTTTTCATAAAATATAAACTTTCCAATATCTATACATTGTATTTTGCTTTGAACCATGCTACAACACTCATCAGAATGACAATTTCTAAGTGTACTTGTTCATATTTCTAAATAGGTGAAGTTTGTCCTGAGTTCACTAATTACATGAATATGATAAGAGGTATGCAGTTTATCATTTTAAATATGATTTTTTATTATCTCCCTCCCCTCCAAAACAGTCACATAATTGTAATATCTGAGCAAAAGCAGATGACACAGCAAATTGCAATTCTCTAAAAACAGAATTAGGGCCAATTTACACACACATCATCACATTGAAACTGCCTGTTGATATAACTCCAGAATTTTTGTTAGGTGTTTTTTTGTTTTGTTTTGTTTTTTAACCTTCATGGACTGTACTTTATCCCACTGTAATTTCTGCTGTATTACATTTTTTTTTTTTTCTTTTACACTCTCATCATCAAACTGTCCATCAAGGCTAAATTACTCCTCTTCCTTCAAGCCTTCTCTATTTAACTCTACAAGCCTTCTTGTTTGATTACTGTTTTCATACAACATTTTCACCATCTCCTGTGTCACTTCAGAATCTAATATGGCCCTTCCTAAAAGTAGAAAGGAAGCTCCCCCCTTTTTTATGATCATCAGAGCGCTATTCTGTGACCTTTCCACCCACCTCGCACCCTCACATTCTTTCACACCAGTCTCTGGGCTATCGGATGCCCATTGGCTGCTAATTTAGATAGCTGGTGCTTGATTAAAAAAAGCCATCTCTTTGTTCCATCTAGAAAATCCCAGACCAGGATTCCACTTCATTTTTTTCTGGCTTCTGTAGTCAGGAGGTAGTCATTAGAGAGAAATGTAATATTGCATGGTGGGAAGATGACTCCCTGGCTTTCATTTACTTCCTACCAGGATAATGCAACTCAGTTCAATACCAGATGAGAAACTTCTTTATGTTCAGATAGTGAACTTATTATTAAGAAGCCTACATAAGCCTACTTTTAGTTAAACTACTTAAAATTCATTGCTAAACTCCTGGAAAGTCTTCGCTTTGCTTGTTTTTAATTATTAAATAATCTTTGACTACTTCAGCCTTTTCTAGACCTCCCCGTTACTACACTGCTGAACATTAGCCTGTATTTTCCATGCCTGCCACATGGAATGCTAGTCATTTCATCCCAGCTTTAAACCCGCCCTGTGATTGGATATATCAAAGCGTGGAAACATTTCTAGCTTCAACCCAGCTTTTTACTGTGATTTTATAACTAGTGTGGGACATAGGATGACCTGACCTTAGGATCTAAGTCTTCTTCTGACTCTTCGGATAGCTGAATATTTCCTAAAACCTTTACAACCTCCATTTTCATTGCTTAGGTGGACTGCTAGCAATTAGAAGTGTACAGTGAATTAGGTAACTTTGGGCAGCCCTATGGTCCCTGCAGGATCTTTTGGGTCCTTCACGCAACTCTAAGAATGAGGACGTCGTCCTAGGCTTCAGATGCTTAAGTATTGACAGGAAGGTAAATCGACTGTATAGTTATGGCCCCAACTTCAATGAAGGAACTTGAAAGTAGAACCATCAAAAGATGAAAAGCAATCCTTTTTCACTAGCGGGAACACTTCCGAGGGGTCTTTTTCATTTCTCTGCCTATAGTTAGTATTGAGACTAATGAGATTTTTACTTGAAACGTGATGTTCCATTAGCCTTTGCTTTTGAATGTAGGTTCCTGTATAGAATGACCTGGTGTCACATAGGTGTTCTTCGGTACCGCATAATTTGTTCTGGGTAGAAGACACAATCCTGAACCACATAAGTCACTGCTGAAGAAGAAACAGAAGTATAAATGACCATCATATAGCGTGTGTACACATTGTACTTGAAATCCCAAGCAAACGTATTGCAGGGTGCTGTTGGGAATAAAGTTCTACCGAGGAGAATATGTAGTGGGATAGGGCTCTGGAGCGCTTGCATGTGTGTGCAGCATGTATTAGTGCGTATGTGTTGCCTTCATTCTTAGATACCCTTGTTTTTTGAATACTGCTCATCAGCATTTTGCCTAGGCAAGCGTCCAGACACAGGCCTACCAGGCAAAAGCTGTCTTCATTTGTAAAATAAGCAGAGGCACTTAGCACAGACAGCTTCTCAAGTCACATGTCGAGGCAGTGGTTGAACAAGTAATACATCTTCACAGGTGAGCAGTGCAATTTATTCAAAAGTAGGCCCTGTGGCTTCCAAGATTGACTGTATCTCAAGAAAATCATGAGACCTCTTTGCAGGGGGAGGGTGGGAATGTGTACCTGGCCTTTTTCCTGAATTGTGCTGGAAAGGCCTGAGGTCCTGTACAATATTTTGACTGTCAGTTGAAAGAAACTGTATTAATTTAATAATTTGCCCTCTGTGCTCATTCGGTTGTCCTTTTTCTTTTCAGGCTTCGCCCTGGCAACATGGGTGACTGGAGTGCTTTAGGCAAACTCCTTGACAAAGTTCAAGCCTACTCCACTGCTGGAGGAAAGGTGTGGCTGTCAGTCCTTTTCATTTTCCGAATCTTGCTACTAGGAACGGCCGTGGAGTCCGCCTGGGGGGATGAGCAGTCTGCCTTCCGCTGTAACACTCAACAGCCTGGCTGTGAAAATGTCTGCTATGACAAGTCCTTCCCAATCTCTCATGTGCGCTTTTGGGTCCTGCAGATCATCTTTGTGTCTGTTCCCACACTCCTCTACCTGGCTCACGTGTTCTACGTGATGCGAAAGGAAGAGAAACTGAACAAGAAAGAGGAGGAACTCAAAGTCGCCCAAACAGATGGCGTCAATGTGGACATGCACCTGAAGCAGATTGAAATCAAGAAGTTCAAGTATGGGATTGAAGAGCATGGCAAGGTGAAAATGCGAGGCGGCTTGCTGCGAACCTACATCATCAGCATCCTCTTCAAGTCTATCTTCGAAGTGGCCTTCTTGCTGATCCAGTGGTATGTCTATGGCTTCAGCTTGAGTGCTGTTTACACTTGCAAGAGAGATCCCTGCCCACATCAGGTGGACTGCTTCCTCTCGCGCCCCACTGAGAAGACCATCTTCATCATCTTCATGCTGGTGGTGTCCCTGGTGTCTCTTGCCTTGAACATCATCGAGCTCTTCTATGTTTTCTTCAAGGGTGTTAAGGATCGTGTGAAGGGAAAGGGCGATCTTTTCCCGGCAGCCACCGGTGCTCTGAGCCCCTCCAAGGACTGTGGATCTCCGAAATATGCTTACTTCAATGGCTGCTCCTCACCAACTGCTCCTCTCTCGCCCATGTCTCCTCCCGGGTACAAGCTGGTAACTGGAGACAGAAACAATTCTTCCTGCCGCAATTACAACAAGCAAGCAAGTGAGCAAAACTGGGCTAATTACAGTGCAGAACAAAATCGAATGGGGCAGGCAGGAAGCACCATCTCTAACTCCCACGCACAGCCTTTTGATTTCCCTGATGACAACCAGAATTCCAAAAAACTCTCTGCTGGCCATGAACTACAACCACTGGCCATTGTGGACCAGCGGCCTTCGAGCAGAGCCAGCAGTCGAGCCAGCAGCCGCCCTCGACCTGATGACCTGGAGATCTAGGGCTAGACTAGAGAGCTTAGCCAGATTCAAGAGTCCATGCAATTGTGGGGAAGAAAAAAGGTGCTATAGCTTATGCACCTTCGGTGTTCATTTTGTTCCAATGGAGGTGGTACTCAGCAGCCTTCATCACGAGGCATAGAAAACACAAAGACGTTAGGATACATGGGTTGCTTGGGGGCGTTTGGGATAGGCAAGTGGAGAGTAAGGGGCTAAGGGAGGTACATGTTGGTATTTAATGTAGTTGATTCAAAGAGCTTAAGTTCTAAACACAGTCGCATTAGGTGATACATAGGTAAGGGCTTTTTCTCCTCCTTACTCCCCTAAGAATAGTTCTGTGTATGTGAAAGAATGGATGATAATTGTAGCTAAATGCTTTTTTGTTGTACCAAGAAACTGAAATAACTTTGGCCAGGAAACGTTACTTCCTGAACATCTTATTTCTTTTCATCAAGAAAAAGACACGGATTGTTCTTATGTCCCTGCTAAAACATTCCATTGTTAAAATTTGCACTTTGAAGGTAAGTTTTCTAGGCCTTGACCCTCCAGGTGTCAGTGGACTTGTGCTAGTATTTTTTAATTGTGCTATCAGTTAGAAGTTCAGACAAGGCCCATAGGAAAAGACTTTCCATGCATTTGCAAACCCCAGCCGTTTATGTACATTCTTATTTTTACATCCATTGACATCATCTTATTATCACTTTTTCATCATTCCTCAACTACTATTTACATTCATTTAATAGTTTCTGTAAACATTTTTTATGTACTGGTTGGGAAATCACTTAACATTTTTTTTTGAGTTAGAGTCAGGGAAGCAAGCCATGCTCAGTATTTAACAATCACTTTGTGTATGTGTGTGGAAGAGTGTGTTTTATTTGTCATATATTGGTACAAGCAGATGCAGTATAAACTCACAAACACAGATTTGAAAATAATGCATACACAGTGTTCAAATTTGAACCTTTCTCATGGATTTTGTGGTGTGGGCCAATAAATGGTGTTTACATTATGTAATTCCTGCTGTGCAAGTAAAGCACATTTTTTTTTTTCCTGAAATGTTTTTTCCCTTAAAGTACCTTATTATGGATGCTGGTTTTGTTAAGTATGGTTCTTTTTTTCTCTTATTTTTTAGAATCTAGCAGGAATGCTATTGCTGAAATGAATGATTTCCTCTTTCTGAAATGTAATCATTGATGCTTGAAAGATAGACTTTAGTACTGTAAACAGGCTTTAGTAATTAATGTGAGAGACTTAGAAGAAATGCTTAGAGTGGACTATTAAGTGTGCCTAAATGAATTTTGCAGTAACTGGTATTCTTGGTTTTGTCCTACTTAATACATAATAATTTGTACTCAGTTATGAGTTTGACAGTCTTGGAGTGACCAGCAACTTTGACGTTTGCACTAAGATTATATTGGGAATGCAAGAGAATTTGAGAGGTGTCAGTAGTACACATGTAACTAATTTATTTGAAATATATGCTAAAGAAACCCACCAGTTTCTTCAAGTGCCTTTTTCAAACTCATCACATTTGATTAGTAAAAATGCAGTGTCATACCTTTCTTCTTGCATGTCAGCTCCCATCAGTTTTATACAAAGAGAAATTACTAATTTGTTTGCTGTTCCTCGTTCAACTGCTGTCATGTTCAGCTTCATTGCATGTAATGTAGACCTAGTCCATCAAATCATGAGTTCTGGAGAGTGTTCTTTATTCAATAAAGTTTTAATTTAGTACAAAGATAGTGTCTATATTTCTGTGTGATTTTGAAAACTTTATGGCATCTATTCATGATTATGAAAGACATTTCCACTGATTACTGGGAGTTGGGCAAATAAGATTAACAAAATTCATGAAACTTTAAGTGGACAATATCATTTGTTAGGTTCAGAGCAAGATTGATGACATTTTTGAATATTTAATTCAACCGAAGATATACAAGCAAGAGATTTGGAATATAATTTTAATATGATGTATTAGAGAATTTAAAAGAAGGTAATATTAGGTCATCTAGTAGCGCTCTACATGACAGAAGTAAGCATAGAACGACAAGGATGCTGAATTTTTAAAGCTTTAGAGCCTCTTAAAGTTAGGATCAGTTGAGTAGATGCTCTGCAACAAAAGAATGAAATAGACCTGATTATACTATATTGCGACATTGTGAGAATACTGAAAATAAAAATTATAATTTTGTAACACATAAAAATGAAACCAAAGAGCATAATTGTGAGCAATGACAATTTTAATTTAAGTCCCATTTTCAAGGTTTTTTTAAAACCTAGTTAAGCACTGTGATAAAGTTTGAGTAGATTATTGAAATGAAAAAAATTTTACTAATGTAAGACCTAGTAAGTTGCTTTTATTTTTGGTTTTATGAACAAAGTTTGAGATTCCCCTGAAGTCAAATAATTACCTAATTAGCAGTTTCCCAGTCAATTGATAAAACTGATAGTGTCAGCATTCTTTCAAGTATTATTTAACTGAGTGAGAATCAAGACTGACAGGAGAAGCATGTTTGCATGACATGTTTTTGTTTACTATGGGGTGTAGATAAACTGATTATGTGTGTGTATCCCACAAAAGCAGAGTTCATAGGGTGTAGATTGACAAATGATTGGACTATTGAATACCTAGGTGGTAGAGCTGAAGTATAATACAGGTTTCTCCATGTGTGTAGAGGTGGGAAGGCAAATTATATCAGAACTTGTCATAAAATCTATCCTAAACATTTCCTTCAACTTCACTGTTTAAAAAAATATTTAAGCATTTTATGTAGACAGTTTTAAACTACAAAACTAAAATGGATAATCAAACCATTTACCTCCACATTCTGCACACACATCCTGGAGGAAATCACTTAAAAGTTTTAAGGATCAACCATACATTAAGCACTTTGGTGAACAGTGGGACTTCATAGAATGACCTGCTCCCTAAAACTTACAATGTGAATCTTTCCAAACTTTGTGTTTGTTTTGAAGAGGAAGGAAGACAAGCAGGAATGAACAAGGAGTCAGGCAGGAGATAGGAGGAAGAAATGGGTTTTGTTGGGTTTTTTTAATAAGACTGCTCTGCTTCCTGTCTCCCCCCCAACCCTCTCAAACATCACCCTGGTTCTCACACCCAGTTTTTCATGGTCTATCCCAGCTACCATCAGCCACCTGAGCCACTCAGGGCACACCTCCAAAATTTTCTAGAATGTTTCTTAATATCTTCATTGCCTGCTTTCTATAACTGAATTAAATTGAGTTGTGTATAAAAATTATGGGGAGATTGTACAGTTTAATTTCACAAATATTTCTCACTCATTTTTGTATAACGTTTTGTTTTAAAAATATCTGAAAATTGTGAATCTTTTAGAAGCAATAGTTTTTCCATGGTGGCAGAAAATGTTTATCCCATGTCACCATGTGGTTTTCACTAGCCATTCACAGCTATTGAGCTATTATGGCTTCTAAATCTGAAGATATTTTAATGAAATAACCACATAGGGTTAGTGACCACTGTATTTGGCAGTGCAGTTCTAGAGTTCACTAGAAAAAATAAGTTTAATATTAGGTGATTGAAAAGAAATGATCATGTTAGAAAAAGGGAGGAAGTACACCCATGTGGCTTAGGCAGAGCAGGAGGGTGAAGTGGCTAAGGTGCAGGCCATGTAAGTCATATAGACTGAATTCAGGATCTGGGATTGGGGCTAAAAAGGAAAAAAACAAATTGGGGGAAGAAAGTTCAAGGTCCTCTTTTTAGTCCTTTAAAAGTCTCATGTCCTTGTTGGGTTTAGTGCTTTACCACTCTCACCCCTGAAGGTCTTTATTAGGATTCCAGGCCATGGGCTGTTTTTCCACCTTTGAGAAAATTGCTGAACTTCAGTTTGCCCAGGGTGCTAGTTCCCTGCCCACACACTGCCTCTCCTAAAAATTCCAAACTTCAAATTCCAACACTCCAAAACATCTGTGCTTGGTACTTGGAGGGAGAGCAAAATAATGAAGTTTGGGGGCTTATTAAAGTTTTAAAGTGAGTTCTTTTTATAAACAGCTCACCAATTTTGTGGAAATGTGTTTATAATCTTTACTGGCTCCAAGATTCTGTTTTTACCTTTTCTTGGTTGGGCAAATATAGCTGAGCCCTTGGCATGTCAGAATTTGCAGCTGGCAATTTTCAGAACTCAGAGCAGACATGGAACAAACGCCATAGAAATATAACTTCAAGAACATTTGAGTCAGAAGACTATCATGAGAAGAAGAAAGCTAATTTGAGGGGGAAATTTTTACATTTGTTTCGTAGTCTTCCAAAGTGTTGAAATTTTAAGTCAGATTATATCTTCTGGTCTCCGGATGTTTCTTTTAAATGACCAAATGCTTATTTGGGCTATGACGTGTACTTTGAATGCCCACACACTTTCCTGTTGAATATAAAAACTATCTCAAAGAGGTACTTGCTTTAGACAGCAAACCCTGGGTCCAAGTCGTATTTAATGCAATAAGCCATCTGCTCCTATGCAATTTGGAATCAAATGGAGCCTGGTCGACATTTGTGCTAGAATTGTTAGTCTGTTACTCTTTATAAAACTGCTCCTCCGAATTAGAATAGATGGTGAGATAGTTTTCAGCTGCTATGGTAGCAGAAACCAAGAGTTCTTTCATTTGAGAAGTGAAGTGAAGTGTAAGTTTGCTTTTTGCTTTAAAAAAACAACAACAAAAACCTTTGGTCAATTATTTATTTCTGATTTTCAGGTATAGTCATTCTGAACACAGTTAATTAATTTAGGGACCCTTCCTGACAAAAAGAAATGTAAACTATCCTTAAGCGCAAACTGAGAATGGCTGTAATTAAGGCTGACTTAAAGAGCTTTAGAGGATAAAAGGCAAAATGAGATTCTACACACAGGATTTAAAGCCTTAAGTCCAAGCAGAGTCCCAGAGTCTAAACTGGCCATTGTCTTCAAAAAAGTTTTAAATGTGATTGTGGCTCAATTTTGCCTCAATTCAGAGCAACTGAAATTAAATTGGCCTGTAATTCTTTAGGATAGTAATATCTAATCCGAGTTACCCACTATATAAAGACTTGTTTAAAGATAGACAAGATCAGAGAATTAATTCAGAAAATTTGTTCTGATATAATGTTCCATATATTTGGTCAGGTTTATCACTGACTGCCCATTTTTGTCAACATATTTAAAAATATGTGGGAGAACCACTTTATATTCAAGAGTTCCAAATTTCAAGGAGACTGAAGTAATTTTGAAATTAAATATAACTATATCCAGCACCCTGTCATCTATTCAATGTCAGTTAAAACTAACAGTAATGCAATTGTTATATTATTTTTTGGATACCTGAATATTTTCTAATTTGTAATTTTTTAATGTGTTTGATGTTATAGCTTTCAATTTAGAACTTTTCATCACATGTCATCATTTTCACATTAGTTTCTTCAGTCTAAACTTACACCAGAATTTTGTGATTTATGATATAGCTTAAAAATATTTGTGTAATATTTATATGTAAAATATGTGGGCGGGCCCTGGTGGAATAGCAGTTAGGTCTGTCACCTCCGAAGGAGTGCAAGCCACATACATCTGGGTTCAAGTTCCAGGCCCAGGGGAATCAACCAGTGTGAACAACCAGATAAAAATAAAATAACATGCTCTTCCTCCTCTCTCTTCCTGCCTGCCTGCCTGCCCACTCACCTTCACTCCTACCTACATCTTTACTTTTTTAAAAAAGTGGAAGTATATATTTATATATAGTCTCTCACATTTTGTTCATAGCTAAATTTGATTTCTTTAATTTGTTTTGCACCCAAATCTGCAACTGAAGTGACAATAGATAAATGATATAAAGTTTCTGCCAAATCCCTTCTTTTCTTTCTCTTATACACATTTAGAGTAGTTTAGTTGTTAGATTTTGTTTGTTAATTTCTGGTATAAAACAGTTCTTTTTGTCATCTATATCTTATACCTTGGTCCCCTAAGTGTACCTTTTAACCAATAAGTGCCAAGTAAATCATTTCAGTAACTCTGGGATAATCTACCAGATATTTAACATTTTTAATTAAAGGGTATCATTGGAAACCATCAAAAAAAAAAAGCTCATTTAATTTTCATCTAGACTCTGGCCCTCACTTGTCTGGAGGACTTGCAGCACTTTATAATTAAAGAGCATACGCATTGCAGGGGATGGTTATCTAAAACTCCAAACGCGGCAAATGTGGGAACCAGGGTGGCAACTGGCATTTGACCAGTCATCTTTAGTCAGCATTATAGCTAAGCTCTACCTCTAAACTGATGATTCTGCATGATAATTAGCTCTATGCGTAAAAGAAAAAAGAGCCAAAGAAGCCAACATATATTACAAGTAACACTATATTAGAGACACATTTCAGTGTAGGCATCTATTCTTATAAAAGGACTCTAACCTTGAGAAAAAATCAGTTCTGATAGAAAGAAGGTTAATTAACTGGCTAACAAAAAATTTACGACTTTTTTTATTTGTTTATAGAAGCTTTAGAAATATTATTAAAACCAAAAAAAATCACTTTCAATTTGTCATAAAATCAGATTAACACAATGCTATGCCCATAGCCCATAGTTTGTGATGAACAAGATAACCAGGTGATTGGTGCAGGTATTTAGAATTTTTTATTAAAATTTTTTTTAACTATCCTCTGCATTTTAGCTAAATGCAAGATGACCTTTAAAAAGGCCCTCTTTTTAAAAACCACATTATGTGAAAGCTGCAAATGTTTTCAGGAATTAGAAACATGAATGAATATCTTAAGATTTTAGAAAAATCCCAGCATTTCTGGGGAACTTCCAGTATTTGTGGGACATAAACTCTGTTGCCTCTTAAAAAGTGTTCATAAAACTTGGATAATCGATAAAAATGTACTCTATGCTGAAATGATACTGAAAGCAAAAATTATAAGTGATTTCAAATAAATTTGTGGGGAAAAAGGGTATCTGAATAAATTCTTGTCACATTAAATATGATTTGATCTTGTGTTCATCCTTATACACTACATATTTTTAAAAGATGGTGCTTTACCGAGTCTTGTGCCCTTTCTTGTTATTTTTAGTATCTCCCCAAAGCATAAATACAACCATATGTCAGGGAAAGGCTGTATTGATGGTTTGGGCATGGTGTGCTTACTTTTATTTTTACCATTCATTTCCATTTATAGCAAGTAACATGTATTTTTCATCAATGATTAGATTTTGCATATTTTTAGTTGTGGGATGGGGTTTTAAAGAATAAAATACTTTTCATCTTACACTTTTCAATGTCTGTAATGTTAAACATGAATTTTTTGAGAGTCTATCTAGCAATGTTTTTTGTTTGTTTTTTTAATTTGTTGTTCTAGGGAATTTTGAAACTGGCAGAAACACAGATAAAGCTGAAATGAACTAATTGAGGAAGGGTTTTCATTCACTGTGTGACCTTGAGCAAGATACACACACACACACACACACACACACACACACACACACGCATATATATAAAATCTCTGAGCTCCAGGCCCCTGACTATAAACAAAAATAGAAACCCATTCTTACAAAGTTGCTATGATGATGAAATGAGATGTGATTAAATGAGATATGATTTAAGTGCATAGGGCAAGCAGTAAGTCCTTGATAAATAGTAGGCATTAACAAATGGTTATAATTTCTCTGAAGCGAAAAGAACAAAGGGAATAAAGCAGCCATGCCAGAAAATAAAATCCAGTGCAGTTAAACTGAGTATCAAAAAAATTAACACTGCTTTCTACTTCCATAAAAAGTACAGTAAGTAAAACAATGACAGGTTATTTTGCATAATTACTAATCCATCAGGTGACAAACCTTCGTGTCTTATATTACATCCAGGGTTGTGTGTGGGGACTAGAAAATAAGAACTCTATAAATAAGAAAATAAATGAGAACTAAATGAATTCAAGTCCTAGAGTAGAGAGGCAGATATGGTAAGTCGCCTTCAGAACTCTGAGAATTTGACGAATAGACATCAATTTAAAAGATTAATGGTCAGAATGAGTCTCCACCATAAAGCAGCTAGGAGTATTTTTATTGAATAAAGGAAAAGAATAGAGGGAAACTGTGAATTTCAGTTTAGAAATCTTTAATGGCTCCCTTTGTCTTGCTGGAAATCACGACCACAGACCTTCAGCACGTGTTTAAGACATTACATCAGCCAGATCTGGACTCGCTCACAGTCTCGTTGCTCTTCATAGATGTCTGTGCCTTAGCTGTTCTAGACTTTTTCCAGTACCTTCCAAATTCTCAGTTCTTCCTAGCTGTGGTTCCTGCACAAATGGTTCCCTCTGCCTGGTCACATTCCTTTTTGTTCTTTCCCTCACCCTTCAATTTGCAACTGAAATCTTGCTTTCTCCTGGAAGCTGTCTCTGATTTTCCGGGCTACCTGTTTTCCATTCCCATATGACCTTGCTCTCTTCTGATAATGAATTGGACTAAATGTTCAATGTAGTGACTTCCCTAATCTATTGTCTCACCATAAAAACAGGAGTCTCTGGTGCCAATTTTTCTGGGATATCCTCAGTCTCTAGCAACCTGTCTTACTGACTGCTCATTCATGAGTGCAATTGTAGTGGCTTCAACCATTTGGCACTACCTTAGACGTACCTCCCCTAGGAAAACAGACACATGAGTTAGAATTAGTCATTCACATTATTAAACTTCTGCTTTTTTCTATGCTTATCAAAGTACCTTTCCACTTATATTAATATGCTCTTTTCTTTGCAACAAACCTGAGGTTATTAGTCAATTTCCTTTACAGATGAGTAAATTGAGGTGAAGTAACTTAGCCAAAATCAACAGTATTCAGTGGCCTGGTCAAGATCTGAAGCCACGCTGGAATATTCTGAACCACTGGGCTCTCCCAGATGGTCTTGTTGTAGAGAGGAGTAGGCTGATGAGAGAATGTGAGGGACTGGTTCAATTGTTAGATTGCTTTCTAATTATAAATGTAGGCAGCGGTATTCTCGTTTTTTAAATGTCTTTTATAGGGAGAAAATATTGGGCCTTTCTTCCAGAAATATATCAGCTCTTAGGTAAACTGATACTTGAGTTGCAAAAATTTTGAAACGATAGCCCCGCCTGCACTGAGTCCATAGTGCTGTGGCGTGATACCTTTTGTGGATAGGCAAGGTCATCTGGAGGGAACGGCGCTCCACACATCTGCCTGCCAAGCTGCAAGCCCCACCTTTTCTTTCTTCATCCCTTCTTTTCTTTCTTCCTTCCTTTTTGGTCCTGCATCTGCTGCTCTGCTGGTGCCGATCCTTCCTCTTCCTTCTCTTCTTCTTCCCTTTGCACTCCTTCTTTTCCTTTCTCTCCTTTAATTATAAAAGAAGCACCCTTCATCTCAAAAAAGCAAAAAAGCAAAAAAAAAAAAAAAGAAGAAACATATAAAAAAAGTGAAGCTCCCTTCCACCCATTCTATAAAGGTAACCAAATTATACACAGCTACACATACAACTGGTGAATTATTTCATTTATTCTATATAATAAATTAGCAAGTCCAAATATCTGGGCCTATCCCATTATAGCTTACTTAGCAGTATAATATTCCACCGAATGAATATTTTGTTTTAATTTTCATTATTCCTCATTTGTTGGGCATTTCAGTCCCCTCTGCACCCAATACGTCATTATAACAATAATACTGCAATACATGTACAATACTAAGCAGGGTATTTAAAATTAGAAGAAGAAGCTTTTGTTAGTAGCGTGCCACTTTTTCCCTCTGTAACATTTGGAAAAATTTCATTATGGTGTATAACCAGCAGAAACGTCTTAATATGATTGACATTGCTTTACATTCTAGCCATAATCATGATGGCACTACTTGGTTGAGAAAAATCTGGGGTGTGATCTTTCATAATCTCCATGAATTTTACTAAGGGAAGCTCAAGAGCTCAGCCAGAGACTTCTATTTCATGTACACTCAGCAATTCCTTTTCACTTTCTGCCTTGCTAGCTACGTGATATCAAGACCTATAATTAAAGAACAAGATACATTTCAATATGACTTACTATATCACTATGAAGATCAAAGAACAGCTCACATTACCCAACTTCTATGTCATTCTTTCCTAATAAACACTAGTTGTTCACGCTGTAAGGATAGCATATATCTTTCTCAAATAATATTTAACAAAATTACAAAAGTAGTGAATATTTATCTGAGAAACACTGGAAAAAAATTTTTTAATTAGCAAAAGAAGAAAGAAGAAAAAGAACTCCTTTAATCTCAATAGCCAAAGGAAAGAATGACTAAATATCAAGATTTTTGTTTTTGTATATTTGAATCTATAAATAGATTGCCTTTATTCTGAAAATATGAATAATAACTTCTATGTAAAAATCTCCCAGTTTTTAGACTTCATCTTAAAATGTAAGCATTTTTGCAGTAGCAGAATCTTTAAATTTCATTGAGGACTTGATCCATTATTTATCTAGTCATTCTATTGTTAAGCATTAGTTTGTTTTTAATTTTTTGCTTCTATAAGCAACATTCAGTGCGTACTAGTGCATTTTTTGACATCTAAATTTTTTAAATTTAAGATTAGCTGTAAAAATTTATGAATTTAGTAAGGATTACATTTGATACATTTTATTGCAGTTTTGATAAGCAGAAACTCTTATTTTATTTTAATTTACCTTTATTTAATAGTAATAATAACTGTATTTATAGAGATGTGTCTATATCAAGCTTATGTTTCTCATATGGGATGAATGTAATTTTTGCCCGTTGCTCTTCTGTTTGTTTTAGGAGCTCCTTTTTATGATAAAATGTTTAACCACTGCTTTTTTTTTTTTTTTGCAATGAGCTTTTTTAGCTTATTATGTGGTTTTAAGCTTTAAAACATTTGTATGTTTTTGGTATGCCATTTCTTGGACTTTATTTAGTAAATGTTCAGAATTTATTTCCTTCCCCCACCTTAAAAAAAGATGATTTAGGCATGCCCTGGTGGCCTAGTGGATAAGGCCACTGGAAGTAGTCCACATACATCCTAAGGACACAGATTCAAGACCTGGGGCTGGAATGAAATAACCATATGAACAGTAAAATAAAATAAATAAAATGCTTCTTCCTCCTCTCTCTTCCTGCTTGCCTGCCTACTGATCTTCATCTCTGCCTGCATCTTTCCTTAAAAAAAAAAAATAATAATTTGCCATAGTTTATACTATGTGTCAAAAATATAGCTTCACACCTCAACAAATGCACTGGCAGTGTTCTAATACCATTTGCCATAATCGAGTTGGCCCCCTCTACCCATTTCTCCCAGCTCCGTCTCTTTCCTCTCTGGTAATCACCTTTTGTGTGCGTGTGTGTGTGTGTGTGTGTGTGTGTGTGTGTGTGTCGGAGTTTAATTATTTCTGTTGAGTGTGTTAGTTCATTTGCTTTGTTTCTTTATCTTCCATATGTGAGTGGAAAAACTTACTCATTATTTTTTCAAGATTACAAACCCTCTTTTTCATGTAGAGATTTGATATTTAACAACAATTTTATTTTAGCTATTTATTGTACACTTTTATCCTGAATTTGACTGTTACTTCTGTGTTTTTGGAGCAGAATATATGTTCAAGTATACATTAAATCTTTTCTGAATTGTGGATCAATTGATTCAGCATGGTTTTCTTTTCAATAGTAGTCAATTTTTTTAAGGAAAGGTGTAAGCAGGAAAGAAGGCAAAGGTGAGTAGGAAGGCAATCAGGAGGAGAGAGGAGGAAGAAGCACTTTATTTTCAATTGGTTGTTTTCCCTGCCCAGAATGTGAAACCAGGTCCTTGGTAGTATGTGTCCTGCACTTTAGCTGGAGGCCATTGACCAAACCACTGTTCCACCAGGATGAGGCTCATTTTTTTTTATTTAATGTTATTGAAGGAAAATTGCATCATAACATTATATAGGTTTAAGGTATGAATCGTAGTAAATCCACGTCCATACATAAAACATTAAGTTCACTACAATTTCATTGTTTTATTTTTTTAAACTATACAATTGATCCCTTTTACCCAGTTTTTGCACCTACCCTCCCCGTTCTTTTCCTGCTATCTCATTCCTTTTCTTCAAAGACAAAATTTATGGTTAGGACTTTGGTGAAAATTTTGCATACAAGAAAAATCAAAATATGTGTAATCCATTTTTCAAGTTTTCAGGTCCCAAGAACAAAGGAAGTAGTGAAGTCCTTACCTGGGGAAGTGAGGAAGGAGTAGATGATGTACTCCTACAAACTGGTCAGCTGTGGCATGAGAACTATCAACTCTGTGACTCTGGTGCTTGAAGAAAGCTCTGCTGTCATTTTAAGGAGTTGAACCAGATGCAGCAGTTTCAAACCATGTTCCATGAAGAGATGTTTCAGGGGTTCTCCTGGGAAAAGATGAAGAACTAAGAGGAGTCAGTAGCCCTATTCTCTCTTCTTTGAGAAAAACATTCTGCCCTTTCTTTTTCTCTCTCCTCCACTCTTTTTTTTTCAGTGTTGAAAACTTTAATTTCAGATAACTGGCCATTTTACCTGTAAATGATTTAGTTTGTTTCTTTAACTGAGAAAGGCATCGTCTTTTAAGAAATATAATTAGGACCACTTTATCTCATG